>QKWP01000247.1:95387-108767 GCA_003550325.1 Gigaspora rosea
ATATAAAATTTGAGAAAACCTAAAGAAAAAATTCTATAGTAAAAGTTCCAAAACAAAAACTTTAAACTTTTATTACACCAAAGTTTTTTAATAATTTTAAAAAAATTTTATAATAAAGTTGATAAAACAGAACTAATATTATATTTTTTACTTAGAAAGTATATAGCTAAAATTAATATTTAAGGTTTTATTTAAAAAATTTAAAATTTTAAAATTTTCGCAGGCAAATATGCCTGTAGGTGATAGAATTAGGGTATAAGTAGTATGGCAAATGTCGATCTGGGTGGTCTTCAATTGAAGCAGGATGAGGTTATATGTAGGTGTGATTGTGGTGGGTGATACAGGACAGGGGACACCAGAGAGTTTAAATGGGTAATCTCCTAGTTAGGTTACAGGTACGGCGTATAGTGTAGAACCTTCAGGCGGACTACTTAAAATAGGCAACCAAAAGTTGCACGTGTGGCTATATGTACTCTCATTAACCAAAAATGTATTATCTAAAAACCTAATAAAAATCCACTTGCATGCGACATTGCATAATATAAAAAAAAAAAAAAAACATCATACTATCTTGGATTTTTGAATCTTGGAAGTAACAATCTTGGGTCAAAAGGTGGAATAGCATTAACGGAAGCACCTCATAAGAACATCTACCTAAGAAATCGCAAACGTACGTGGCTTTTTTGTTTTACTTCAAAATTTTGCTCTTAGTATATTTGCTTTTGTAGAACTTTGTTTCCAGTATACAGTATCTATGCACAATAGTACGCAACATTTTAAGTTCTATTTGATAGCAATTTAGGCATAAAAAAATGTGAAATGGCTTGATAACAAAGTATCGTGTAAAGGTAAGTGCTTATGTTTATGACTTATGAACTTGTTTTGCTTTTTTTTAATTTCAATAATTAATAAATGAATGTTTGTGATTTGTAAACTTTAATTCACTCTTTTTTTTTTAGTTTTAATTATAATGAACCAATTAATACGAATAAAGGATAGTAAATATATATTTATGTTCATGATCTTTGGTTGCTTTTTTTTTAATTTCGATGATTAATAAGTGATTTCTATTATGTTTGAGTACTGAATGTGCTAATTAATGGCAAATGAAAGGTATTACATAATAGTAAATATGCATTTATGTTCGCGATTTATGAATTTGACTTACTTTTTTTAATTCCAATATCAATAAATAACCTCTATACTCATGCTAAATAAATAGATTAATTGATGTTCCGCCAGTCAACTGATGCATGATCATAGTGTAACATAACGCAAATTACTATGTAAATCACTTATAGACGAAATGCCATGATCACCCAAGGAAAAATATTTTTTTACTAAGTTAATAAATCATGTCGACTAATTGAAAGTTGTAGAGCTCATCGAGACGCATCTAATGGTGGTTAGATCATCAAAATCGGCCTAGTAGATGCGGAGATATCGTCGAAAAACGATTGGGTGACTATATAAAATTCTATGTAAACAAACATTTGTTTATATAAAATTTTACATAATCGCCCAATCGTTTTTTGAAGATAACTCAGCATCTACTGGGCCAATTTTGATGATCTCACTACCGTTAAATGCATCGCAACGAGCTCTACAACTTTCAATTAATCAGCATAATTCATTAATTTAGTAAAAAAATATTTTTCCTTGGGTGATCGTGGCATTTCTACTTATAATATAGATTATTATAGCAGAAATACCACGATCACCCAAGAAAAAATATTTTGTTTACTAAGTTAATGAATCATGCCGATTAATTGAAAGTTGTAGAACTTGTCGAGACGCATCTAATGGTGGTAAGATCATCAAAATTGGCCCAGTATATGCTGAGTTATCTTCAAAAAACGATTGGGCGACTATGTAAAATTTTATGTAAACAAATGTTTGTTTACATAGAATTTTATATAGTCGCTCAATCGTTTTTCGACGATATCTTTGCATCTACTGTGCTAATTTTGATGATCTAACCACCATTAGATGTGTATTGACGAGCTTTACAACTTTCAATTAGTTAACATGACTCATTAACTTAGTAAGAAAAATATTTTTCTTTGGGTGATCGTGGCATTTCGTCTATAAGTGATTTACATAGTAATTTGCGTCATGTTATACTATGATCATACATCAGTTGACTGGCGGATTATCAATTAATATAAATAAAAAGATTTGAAGAGATTATATTATTTTAAGTTCTTGATTTGTAACTTGTTGCTTTTAATGCGAATGAAATGGCTGAAGAGTATGATGTAATATTAAATAAGTATTTATTATCAGTGTTGGCAAAATATGGACATGGACAATATGGACCATTGGACATGGACATTTATGGACTATGTCCATATTGACCATATTATTTTATTGGACATAAGATACTTAGTCCAAATAAACGCATAGGATACAGCTCCGAAATATTCCGAATATAAAACAATATTGAGGCTAAAATTTGGCGAAAGTCCGAAATATTCCGAAAACTTCAATATAGAAAAGATATGGACATGGACACGATTTGGATTAGTCCATGTCCATATTTGTCCATGTCAAATAAAATTTTTATTGGACATAGTCCAAATGCCAACACTGTTTATTATTCACTTGATTTATAAACTTTATTTACTGTTTTAATTCGATCAGTTAATAAGTGATTTTTAAATAGGCTTTAAGATAGACTAGGGTTAGGATCGGTGTTTTGGCTAGATGTTAGAGTTAGAGGTAGGATTAAATTGGTTAGATTTTATATGATATAGAATCAGTTTTGGTTGGGTTTAGGTTTTATACAAAATCAGTATTGAGGTTAGTGCATAATAAATGATATAAAAAAATAATAAACTAGTATTCTAATATTAGTTATATTATAGTATATTTATCACGAGATATAGGTACATATATATAACTCCAAAAAATTTAAAAAAAATATGAAATTTATTAATTTAAATATATTTAAATATATTTTATACAGCATAATTTATAAAAATAAAATTTTAAAATTTTTACAACCTTCCCGTGGCTTTGCCACAGATTAACAAAAATCATTTTTATCATTTTTTTTTTTTTTAATGAGAACATTAGAGCTTTATCAACTATAGCATCTATAAAAAAATTTCAGATCCGGACCAGACCCAGTCCTAAATAATATGAATTCAGACACTAATTTTAGATCCGAATTGATATTTGGACCAGGTCCAGATCTTTAAAAATACTCGCCTGGTCCAAATCATGTGGAACACTAACTAATAGTAATGATAGTGACAATGAAACTGATGAAGGTCTTCATAAATTGGCTGTAAATGAATTCCGATAGTTCTGTAATGACTTGGAGAGTCTTTTTAAAAATAATGATCCTGCATTGGAAAAAGAGTGATAAAAGTATATTAAAATTTGTTAATGCTTACAAAAAGTGTCGTTTGGTACAAAATATCCATGTTCGTCCAGCAATTGACTCCTTTTTCCAAACCTGTGACTGGAATGCAAAGTGAGCAAATAGTAATAGCTATTGATATAGAGGTAAAAAAGAGTCCAAATTGCTTCAACTGCTAGGCGTAAAGAAATTTCAAGTAAAGAGCAAAAAAGAAAGTGAAAAAGAGATCTAGCACAATAACTAATGAGAATGAAAATAAAGAGCCAACCCGCTTTATTATACCTACACAATCAAAAAGACTGCAAAAAAAATGCCCACATAATTTGAATCAGGCCTTAATTGAGAATCGCCCAAATGGTATTTAATTTTCAAACTATCATTTTAATAATAGATTATCATTATTGGATTATCGTAATGGTTAGTAGTACATAGTACAAAGTTAACAATTGGACATGTAATTATTTTCTAAATTACTATATAACACTAAAGATTTTTTTCAAGATAGGTGACTGTATAACGATAATACAAATTTAGCATACAATGCATATTGATATTTTTCTCAATAAATAATGACAAGAATAAAGATTTATTAAGAAACTTGGATAGTCAAAGTATTTTTTATTTAACCATTAACTTTATTCATTATGGAACATTATGGAAATAATTTGATTAAAGCATTTTTTTTACTTTAAAATGTGTCTGGTAGTTTTAATTAACCCAATCTAAATTTGCGCTGTCTGGCATATTGCATATTAATAAGCATAAATCTTTTTTTTTGTTTTTTTATTAAAAAAAATTGATAATTGTTTTACTATATATATATTGCAATTACCAGTATATATAATAATTTGCTAAATCAATGCATAATTATCGTTATATAGTCTTAAATAAAAAATATTATAATGTGATCATTTCATGTGATTAAAACTAATACAAAACTAATATAAAACTGGTATAGATATGTGATTAACATTACATGACCAAAAACCGAGCACAGATTTATATGCATTTGCAAATTATCTGTATACAAACATCCATGTTTATTTAAAAAAATTCTAACTATAATTATTTGAATAATAATATTTATTCAAATAATAATATTTATTCAAATAATAATATTTATTCAAATAATAATATTTATTCAAATAAATAATAATATTCAATTATTATAAAACGCACTTATGGTGTTTTACTACCATAAGTAAATTAGATTTGCAAATCTGTATAACAAAAACAAAAAAATAAATTTTTACAAAACAAAAAATAAATTTTAATTATTTTAGAGTTAGAGTAAGGCCTGGGATTTTATCGAGGGCATTAGTATATACAAAATTTAACAAGGAATTTTTTTTATTAGTGGTTTCATAAGCAAAATTTTGCGATATGAACATTTTTTTAAAAAAATAAACAAAAAAACGAAATTTTTTGTTACACCTGATCTTAAATTTTGATTGGCTATTCTAATGGTTTGTGTAACATGGCATAAAAAACCACAGGTGCGTTTTAGTAAAATCCATAACTGATAATATTCAAATAAATAAATTTATTTAAATAATTATAATTATTCGAATAAATATTTATTCAAGTAAATATATTTATTTTGTCTAGTATATATATTTTAAACTTTCAATATCTTATAATTTATATATAATAATAACTAGCACTTCTGCTTCTAACTATTAAATCAAATTGAATATTGTGCCTATAGCTTTTTTTTTGTTTAGTCTAAAAGACTCTTCTATTATTTTATAGCAAAAATACAATAGCGACCCATTGCTATATGGCTCATATAATCAACAATTATTTTTTAAATTGGCGATCCTATATAAATTATCTTTTTTTTTAATACGAATATTTTTTTTGTTTTTTTTTTGTTTTTTTTAATACATATTTTTTTTTAGATTCTTCATTAGAGTTATTGCTAGAGTTGTTGTTAGAGTCATCACTACTAGAGTCATTGTTGGAGCTTCAGAACTATTATTATTTGGTGCACTTTTTCGATAAGTTTTTTTTATAGTTAATTTAGTAGGTTCGTTGTTCTTTATATCTTTTAATATATTTTTTGCTTTTTAGTAAGTTCTTTGGTGGCTCTTCATTATTTTTAGTAGATTTTTCAGTATTTTCGGTAGTAAGTTTTTTTGGCATTTCGTTGATGGGTTCTAGAAGTCCTTCAGTTGTTCTTTGTTATTTTTTAGTCATTTTTTAGCGAGTAAGTTTTTTGTCGCTTCATCGATAAGTTCTAGAAGTCCTTTGGTAGTTTTTTTCATTTTCAGGCATTTTTTAATAGATAAGTTTTTTGCCACTTCGTCGATAGGTTCTGGAAGTCTTTCAGTAGCTCTTTGTTATTTTTTAGTCAATAATTTTGTTATTTTTCAGTAAGTAGGTTTTTTGTCTCTTCAACAGTGGGTTCTGTAAGTCCTTTAATAGGTAATTTTGTTATTTTTTAGTATAGGTTCTTTGTCTTTTCATTAGTAGGTTTTGTAAGTTTTTTGGTAGTTTTTTTGTTATTTTTTAGTGAGTAATTTTATTGCTTTTTGGTGGGCAAGTTCTTCGCCTTTTCGTCAATAGTTTTGTAAGTTCTTCGGTGGTTCTTTATTGTTTTTTAGTAAAATTGTCTCTTGTTGGGTAGTTCTTTGTTGTTTTTTGGTGGAGTTCCTGTTGTTTTTCAGTTCATTTGTCACCATTTTCGTCTGTTTTTTATCCTATTTTTTGTCTTGTTTTTTTCTCATTTTTATTTACTTTCTTCATAATTTGTACTCAACTAAAAAAAAAAATAAATTAAATTAAAAAAAATTAAATTAATAAATAAAAATAAAAAAAAATTAATTAAATAAATTAAAGTTTGGAACCGGTTTTATTTTCATATATTAAGTCTGGTTTTATCCTCTTTTTTTTTTTTTATATTAGTAGCGTATTTCTTTTTTTTATTAAGTATATGTAATCGACCAATCAAATTTGAGATGTATATTACATGCTCATATCAAACATATAATACATGTGATTGAATTCGATTAGTTGATCACAGGGTTGCCATGCCGACAGGTCCCTATAAAATAATGCTCTTATTTTATTATTAATTGGGTTCAATTAATTTAATAATAATAATTTTGATAAGCTTATTAACATTAAATATAACAAGAAAAGATTCAAAAGGAAATGATATAAATAAATAAAAGTCAAGAGATATGATATAACAAATATTCACAAAGGAGTTTTTATTATAAAAGAGGAATTATTATGATAATATTTTAAGCTTATTCTAATAATACCTCTTGATACATAAAGAGCAAATATATTGTGCTTATAAATATGTTCAATATATATAAATAATTAAACTATTACTAAGCATTGATTCTTTCTATACCAATAAACTTCCCTTCATATCACTATCTGAATTAAGACATTATATACAAAATATTAATCTCAATATCTGCCTTTCTAACTCTTTATCAGGCTAGCAGATTTACAATAATATATAAAGGCTTCAATTGTTCAATTATGCTTAATATTGTCCTTGAACCAATTCAATTTCATGTATTATAGATTAATTAATGTTGCAAATTATCATGAAATCAGATTATTGTAAAATCCATATAATCTTTGTATCACTAAAATTTTTGAAAATTATGCAAACAATCAATTTAATCGATTTACACTATATAAACAAAACAATTGAATACTATACATAAATCGCATTCTTGATATCTATATATAAAAGACCTTTTAACTATATCAAAAAGGCAACTTTAACTCTAATCCTAACCCTAACCACGAGGCAAAATAGAGTCTATAAAACCACTAACAAAAAAAATTTTGCCTCATGCTTAGAGTTAGAATTAGGGTTGCCTTTTTGATATTGTTAGAAGGTATTTTATTTATATAAGGTAAATGGGGGTATTGTGGCCAGAAGAAGTATTGTAGCCAAGTGAAATATCTTTTAATCTAGTGATCAGAATTGGACGAATTTTATACCATTCGATTTGTCTCATCGAGACGAATTGAATGGTATAAAATTTATTCAATTCCGATCACTAGATCACAAGATATCATCATTTATGCAAAATATAGGTTTTTGTGCATATTTGAATTAATTATTAAATATATATAGAATATTTAATAGTTAATAACTTTTGATCCACTGGTCCGTTTTGAACAATTTTATTACCAAAATGACTGTCTCACTGAGACGATTCTAACAAGCATAAAATCGTCAAAATCTAATCATGGGGTCCTGAGATCGATATAAATTTATCTTATTTATAAAATTATATTAGTAAATCTGCAAAATTTTTATACATTTACCTTTAACGATCTTGGGATCCCGTAATTGGATTTTAACGATTTTGTGCTTGTTAGAATCGTCTCACTGAGACGGTCATTTTGGTAGTAAAATCATCCAAAACGGACTAGTATATTAAAAGTTATTCGCTTTCAAATAATTGGTCACAATACCCCCCCTAGAATTTAGGTTTTATATTATATTTGTGTACTCATTATTTATATCTAAAACTATATATAATATAAAGATTTTTTTATGGTAATTTATTCTTTATTAAGTATAGTTCAAATAATAAAAATTCTACAAAAATCTATTGCTTATTAAAAAAATTTTATTAGTAGAAACTTTAACCTGGCTACAATACCTCCATTTACCTTATATCAAGAAATGCAATTTATGCAGTATATAGTTATATATTTAATTAACCCCGATAGTCCCCTAGTCATAGCATTCAATTGTTTTGATTTCATAGTGTAAATCAATTAGATCGATTGTTTACATGATTTTTGGAAATTTTAGGAAATCTGATGATAGGAAGATCATGTGGATTTCAAGATAATCTGATTTTACAATAATCTATAACAATTAATATAAAAGTTGGGTATAGTAATTAATTAGCAATCCATATAATAATAATATTATTATTTTATATTTAGAGTAGTAACATATATTACGTAATATAATTTTTACTATACTCCTACTCCCTCTCTCTACATAAGAGAAATTTGATTGGTTATTATGAACTTTTATATTTAACATAAGATTTTAGAGATCCCTCCCCCCTAAAATATTACGTAATATCTGTCACCACCCTTACTATAGTGCAAATTACTACTGTATATATTTATTTAACTTTTATATAGTTTTAAAATCTTTTTTTCTTCTAAACATATAAAAATTTTATATAGTTGTGAATTTTAAAATTTAAATATTCAGATAGCATATCTGCAGTAATATATGATAGATTACTGAGAGTAGTGGGTAAAGCTTAGCTTGACTCTACTAGCGCATGGGTAATCTCAGGACACCAAGGTTTAGAAAGTAACTGCGAGGTTACAATGTTTGGGCAAGGCCCTTGCACCTACTTGGAAGTATAGAATCGGCAATATAAGAAATGCGATGAATATAGTAAGTAGCAGAATAACAAAATAGGGAGTAGTCCAAAAATTCAGGTTATACAGAAAATGGGGTATGGAAAGCTCTGGTAGGTTTAGATCACAGATAGTCAAGAATGTTTAAATCTCTTGTACTTAATATAGTTAATATTGTATCACATAATATATGCAAACATATACTTAATAATAAAGTCTTCGAGGTACGACCTTATTTTAAAAAAAAAAAATTTAAATATCTTATTGTTACAAGCAACTATTGCCTTCAATATAGTACTTGCAACACAGCATATGGCGATAGGGATCTTATAAGGATCAAAGAAGATATGAAGTGATGTGGAAGTGATATATTACTTCACTAAGAGCGGTTCAGTTATATTTATTAAATGACAAGAATATATTTATTGGGCAAAGATATATTTTATTTAATTAGATATTAATATTAGTGAATTGACCTGACAAAAAAATTGTTGATCGATGATTGATTAAAAAAAGTTTTCAATGATCTATCAAAAATCGATTATGTATATTTAATCGAGTATAATCGATCAAGCATAGAATTTATAAGCTCGAGCATATATAATCGATCAATTATTGGGTCTATCATTGATTGATTATCAAATTAAAAATTAGGTAACTATGTATTGTAGGGTGCTCTCAAGCACCTAAATTACAATCACTTTGTAGACATCTTATTTCACAAACAATTAGACTTCCCTGCTTTGCGTACTCAATAATCATCATGTAAGTGTTCACGGCAAACATTAGGGGCCGTGGGAATTCTAATACTTCTGATTTTTTAGTTACCGGTAATAGATCTGTGTTCAATATTTAATTAGCGGAATAGAATTAGGACGACCAAGTGAGCTTGCTGCTGCAATGATTAATCAATGTTTAATCATTCTATCATCGATTACTAAAATCACACATATCAATACCTAATCCTGATTTGGACCTTACAACCTTCTGACACTGATATGAGACACTCATATCACATTTTCCGTCTTTCATATTACCTTTTGCTAACCTGATTCTTTATTTTTTTCGAAACTATACGACAATTATTTAACAATTAATATATTAGTGGGTTTCAGTATACAGATAAAATTTTGTATATACTGTAGATAGTTTATAACATATACGTATTTCACATACTATACGCACTATACAACTATATGTACTGTACGTACTGTACGCTAAAAAAATTCAGACATCATATAAATGGCACATCACTAATTATAACCTATTAAAACAAGAAAAACGTTTAGATCCTATAATAGGTTCCTAAACTGACATTTTTCTATATATTAAAATTTTTTGATTGATCAAATATATACTTATTTGATCGACCAGTATTATTGATCATTGATTAACCTATTGTTGCTCAAGCCTATTAATTGGTGCTCGATCATTGATCTAAGTCGATCAATGATCGAGTATCATATAATTGAGTCAATTCACTAATTAATATTCAAGAGATATAACTATTTTTAAGCAAATGAAAGAAAAGGAGGGGAATCTGAGTCTAAGCTAAAGAGCTAATGCGTAGAGGGTCAAAAAGCTAGAGTTTATATATCTTTTGTAAAACTTATAAAACCAATAAAACTAATAAAACTAATAAAACTAATAAAACTTCTGTTGCACAATTGTATTCTATGTTTTGTAACTATTTGTTTTACAATTGCTATCCTCTAAAATGTTCTGGAAATAGAACAAGAAAACTGTTCTATAACATTATCATTTACTTGATTAAAATTTTAAATATTATATATAAACCATTTTCTTTACATTTTTATTTAGTAAGTCAAAATATATTAGTATAATAAAAAAAATATTTAGTTAGAAAATTTCAGAATTATATAAAATATATAGTAATTTGCATATATATAATTCTATTCTTCTTATGTGAATTGGCAATTAAATATTTATATAAAAACATATATAGAAATCGGAACAACTATAGATAGTAATAAAAAAGAGTTATATATAATAATAACAAGATCCTAGACATCTCTTATATAGATCATAACTATATTTTAGCCAATTTTGACCTAATTTGCTAAAAATAACATAACTATATTTACTTATATTTACTTAAATAACTTCTGATCCAATAATTAGAAATGAATGAACTTTTTTGTTAGATGTGCCTTACTGAGAGCTTTATTTTAAAAAAAAGTTCATTCAAATTGAACTACTAGATGCCAAGATAATTACCAAAAACTGTTTTTTTGCTTCTCAAATTTTAGGGATTTTGCTAAAAAAATGAAGTATAATCTCTGTACTAGATATCTGGGGTCCTATAATAGTATAGGGTAAGTAAGTATAAGGGGAGTAACAAAATCAAATAATTTTTTTAAAAGGGGAAGAGATAAAAAAAAATTGAAATTATATTTAAGAACCTAACTATATATATATTAAAAAAGATGGAAAAAAAGTAGGTCTCTGATAAAAATAATCAGGTGATTAATGGCACGGCCCTAAAAAAACAAATAGAAAAGAAACTAAAGATAATATTAGTAATAAGGTATGATGATAGGATGATCAAAAGTATTATCAATTAATTATTTTAATAAATTTAATTAAAAGTTGGTTTAAAAAACCTGCTTTTAGAACTTTTTCCAATGATTATTTGTACCAACTTTTTCAAAAGCCTGATTTATGAAAGCTGCACATTTAATATATAAAATAGTAAATTGACTCTACTATAAAGCAACTAGAACTCGAGGCTATCTATTAGGAAACTGAAATACTACAGGAAGAAAGAACCTGAAATGTCTCTGAACAGACTTGATAGATGGTTTTTCTAGTTTGCAACTTTAGTGCTATTGAGCAAAAAAGTAGCAGACTTAGATACTAGAGTTTAGTTTTAAGATATGTTATTATATGCGGTATAATTTCTACAAGTTCTTTTATATTTGGTGCTCTCTTTACTCTTTTCTTTTAACCCATTGAATTTTTTTAAAATTTTTGCCAAAAAGTAAGAATTTTAGCTAAAAAATTAGTAGTGTTTACTCTTTCCAAATTGGAAACACAACCTAAATTGGAACTGGTACTATCACAAGTGAATTTGGTTGCTACAAACAAATAAACAATGCATGACATAGTTGAATCTGGGAGGATATGTGAAAATTTTCTTATTTTTTTTTTAGTTTTAGTCTTAATAGTTTTTCTTGTTTTTTTTACCAAATATATAACCATTTGATAGATTTAGTCTATATGTGTTATATACCGGTAATTTTTATTGTTTTGTGCAGATATAGTAGCATCTTCATTGTTTATTTTTTTTTGCTTTTTCTTTGGGGTTTGTTTTTTCTTTTTCTTTTATTTGTTTTATTTGTTTGTTTTTGTTTTTGTTTAGGCTTTTTGTCTTGTCACTATTTAATCTTTCTCATTTTTTATTCTTTGTCATGAGTAGCTCAGAAAGAAAATTTTTTAGAAAGAATAGATTATGATATACAGTCTAACTTCTCTATAATCACCAAGTCCATCACACTCTATTTGGTAATTGTATAGAGGTGTGACTATAAATAAAATGTTTTGTTATAGTTATGTGACCAAAAATATTAAGTAATATTGTAGTATAGTAAGTAGTATTAGTAGTACAACAGTAGTAAGTAGTATTAAATATAGTAAAGTTGTATGAACTATCGGTACAATGATATGTACTGCAACGATCACATGTTTGCATCACATGATGACCCTCGAACCTTTACTTAACGGTTTATAGTTCAGGAGGAATATAGTTAAAGTTACATTTATTTATTGTTTATTATTTATATATTATTTATTGCATGTATATCTATTCATTATTGCTGGATCCCTGTGCCATTGCCCCGTATGCAACCTGATTGATCGTATCATCATAATGCATCTGATATTACAAATACGATCGATCAGTCTTGATTATCAAGCATAATATCAATCCAATATTGATGTTCGTGACTGTATTTTCTAAGAAAGTTAAAACAATAGTTAGTACACGAGAAAACATATAAAAACGCAATATAAAAGACCTTGGTAAAGGGAGATTTTGGCTATAAAAAATACATATCTTAATAAAACTTATAAACAAATCTCTTAAAAACCCAAAATTCTATAGAATCGAATATTTCGATTACAATATATTTGTACATATTTGAAATTGATCATCAAAAAATTTCATACATAGATATTGATCGATATATAGCACTTAATCGTTTTATATCGATTATATAATATTGTTATATATCGATTAAAATATCGTTATATATCGATTAATTAGATAAAAATCGATATATATCTATAATCGATATACATCATAATATCGTTATATATCGATTAATTGGATAAAAATCGATATATATCTATAATCGATATATATTATAATATCGTTATATATCGATTAATTGGATAAAAATCGATATATATCTATAATCAATATATATCATTTTTTTATATTAAATCGTTATATATCTATAAATCGATTATAATCATAATTATTTTGAACCGATATATATCTATAAATCAATTATAATCATAATTTTGAAACGATATATAACAATTAGTAGATCTTTAACAATTGCATATTGCTTTGATCATGTCATGAAAATTTCAACCCGAATCACCAAATAAAAAAAAAA
>QKWP01000247.1:109668-149320 GCA_003550325.1 Gigaspora rosea
GAATATAAACGAATATAAGCGAATATGAGTGAAATATAATAGTTTATTTTTTTTTGGTTTTGTTTTTTTTGTTATTTTTCGGTTTTGTTTTTTATTTTTTGTTTGTTTTTGCTTATTTTTTTATTTTATTTTATTTTATTTATTCCTTACTTCTTTCAAAACTTTGCAAGAAAACAACCTAACTTTCTGGCACTTTGCAAGAAGTAGCGAATATAAGTGAATATAAATGAATATAAGTGAATATAAGTGAATATAAAGAATATAATAGTTTATTTTTTTTGGTTCATTTTTTTAATTTTTATTGGGTTCATTTTTTTTGGATTTATTTTTTTTTGTTATTTTTTTTATAATAATATATAATATATATAATATTTAAAATATAATATATAATAAAAAAATAAAATTTTATACTAAATAGCGAAAACTTGTGATTATTGTATATTTAATAAATTAAAATATTATATAATAATAATAAATAAAAAAAAATTATAATTAAATTGTGAAAATTTGCGAAAACTTGCGAAAACCTGTAAAATGTTCAAAAAGCATAATTATGTGAATATAATAATTATTAATTGATATCATATCAGATATATATCGATATATATCGATTAATATCGATATATATCGATTATTATTATTATTGATAGTAATCGGCAGGGGTGATGGGTATTAATATATATCGATTAATATCGATATATATCTATTATCGATAAAAATCAACAGGGGTGATGGGTATCGATATATATCGATTAATATCAATATATATCGATTATTATTATTATCGATAGTAATCGGCAGGGGGTATGGGTATCGATATATCCTATGGTTAGTAATCGATATATATCTATATATAAAATTTGCTGATGATAGTGATAACTTTTGAAACAACTACCAAAGTGTTTGACTCAATGAAACAATTCTAAAGAGTCCTCAATATCCAAATTTAATTACAAATTGTTATGATTTTTAAGGATTTTTCACTTAGATATTTAAATTAATCAATTCTTAAACATGTAAAGTATGCAAATCCTTAATTATCTCAGGAGCGTGTGATCCAATTTTAACAATCTTGTGCTCATTAGAATTGTCACATCGAGACGAACATTTTGATAGTTGTTTCATCCAAATCAGATCACTGCATCAATAGTTATTTGCTATAAAACCTTTAAGAATTTCTGATAAAAATTTTAATTGCCAATTCGGATAAGATCAGCAATATTTTTATATTTAGAATTGGGGCAAAACAAATATATAAACAACATAGTACAAAATCTGAAACAGGCCTGTATATATAAAATTTTCATATGATTTAAAGAATTTTAAAGACGTTTTTACTCATATCTTCTTATCTACAGGTCCAATTTTAATGAAATTTTACCAGTAGATGTGCAAGAACCTCTACAGCTTTACTTATATCAAAAAATAATATTTACTTAGTACAAAAAAACTTTCCATAAGGGCTATAATCAGATTTACTAATATATCATTTATCTATTTGTTTATCCCCAATTTCATATATAGTAATAATATAGCTATAGTGCTGATCTTATCCAGATTTGTAATTAAATAAACATGAATATAAATATTGGCCAATCAGATTTTATAATCTATATTTAGTCATAATTGGTGACTATAATGAGGTTTATTATTAATAAAATGGATAAAAAAATCAAAATTTTTTGGTGATAGTGATTATAAGTGATATGTGACTATAATGAGGTTTTTTACTATATTTTAAGTCTGCTGCACAATATTGGGTGCTTATATAAAGATGTGACTATAGGGTGTGACTATAGAGAGATCAAACTGTAGGTAGCTAATTGGAGAATGCCGATTCATTGCTAGTGCTTACAAAATCAGTATAGTGACCAAACTTGAGCATTTATTTAAAGCAGCCAGGTTTCATAACATTCATTACTATTAAAATATATATTATATAGCCTCTATATAATTGTTTAATAAAGTTCAGTTCAGTTACAAAGTTTTAAAAAAAAATTAAAAGTTGGTTAATATTAATATTTTTTTTTCCTTCTTCGAACATCTCACCAGACTCAATATCCCAGCTTACGGTTCGTATCTAGTCCCCAACTATCGAGTTCCCGCCATGAACCTCAACCCCCACCTCAACTTGCCATACCAAGCCGTAACCTTTATCGGGAGATCCTCCGGAGAGGTCATAGTTATGATCTGACAACCCCGGGTGCCTCGAAGGTCCCTGCAGACGATGTTCTGCACCGGCACCTGAGTGCCAGATTTTTATAGTTCAAGGGAACATCGACCCCAAATCCTAACCAATGCTAGGCGCCCCCAAGTTCGCAGGCAATAATCTTTCTACTACGTCTTGTGACTTCAGTTACTTCCAAATCGGGATTCTAACTCAATTCGCCTCACAGCCACAAAGTCTTGAAATAACGGCTGCCCATTTAGGTACGTCATACAGCTAACCGGCTGGCTCTTGAATTTCGCCTTTGGAAGGAATTGAACTGGCAACCTTTTGATTTGCATCCTCGGAGCATAACCGCTATGCTATCGACCCGGAAGACTGTTAATGTTAATATTATATGAAACTAAATAATAATAAATAAATGTATACTATATATTTATCTATAATATATATTAAATATTATATACAAAGCACAGATTACAAATTAGTATAGAAAAAAATATATTTTGATAATTATATTGAATATTATTTGAATATTATAAATTATTCAAATAGGAATTATTATACAAATATGGCAAAAATAAAATAGCGACATATCACTTTGCGATCCTATATGATCAACCAATCATTTTAGAGATTAGTGATCATATATAAACAATAATAATCTTTTTTTTTTTTTTTGAGTTTTTTTTTTTAGGCCCAACCAACTGTTTCGAAGCTACTTGTTTTTATGTAAGTTTTTTTTTTGTTTCCTTTTTTTTTTGTCTTCAACTAATATTTTTTATTTCCTAGACCAGAATCATCTTGAAGTTATCTTGGAGTCGTCTTGGAGTCATTTTGAAATTATTGTAATTTTGTCATTTTCGAAAATGCATTTGCTTCCCTTTTACTAGTGTTTTGCTGTTTTACCAGGGCGTTGCTTTTTACTAGAAAGGTTTTTTTTTTATAATTTTTTTTTTTATAGTTCTTTTTTTTTATAATTTTTTTTTGGAGAATTCTAATATACTGTACACCACAGGTGATTATCACCTGTAGTACAATAGCCAATCAAAATTTAGGATCAGGTGTAATATGTAAATCAATTTTTGTATAACCAAAACAAACAAAAAACAAAGAATTTTTAAAAAAATTGCTTCTAACCTAGAAATTTGTCTATGAAACTACTTTTTTTTATACAAAAACAAAATTCATTGCAAAATTTTACTATATACAAAGCACCCTTCTAATTCCTAACCCTTACCCTAATCCTAACATTAAAAAGGGTTGTTTTTTGTTTTAATAAATTGATTTATTTTTATTTATGCATTGTAGATCACAGGTGATAATCACCTATAGTGAACATTATATTATTTCTTTTTTTTTTTATAATTTTTTTTTTATAATTTTTTTTTTTTAATTTTTTTTTATAATTTTTTTTTTGAATTTAATATTTTGCGCATGTGTGCTGTAGCCACCTCATATGATTTTGTGTAACATGAAATCAAAACAACCAAAATAACCCATTTTTTGTTAGTTAGGGTTAGAGTAAGGTTAGAATAGTGTTTAGACGAGAAGAGGGGTTTTATAGTAAAATTTTGCAAGAAATTTTTTTTATTAGAGCACGAAGAGTGGTTTCATAAGCAAAATTATGAACCACAGATTTTTTAAAAGATCGCTATTTTTTCTCGATTTCACATTACACCTGATCCTACGATCTGATTGGTTTATCAGATGGGTGCATTACAACGCATATGCACTAAATTACATAAACCTTTTTTTTTTATAATTTTTTTTTTTTATAATTTTTTTTGGGCATTATTTTATGGTGACCCATTGCCATGCAACCTCGTGACCGACCAATCAAAATTGATCACGTGAGTCACATGCTAACCGATTTGCGAAGAGCAAATCGACGAACACGTGCCTCACAGGACTGATTTTGATCAATCAAACACCTAAAAATACACAAGTTAAAAAAAAAAAAAAGAGCGAAGCGAATTTATCAATACTGGGAACAACCCAAAATTTTTTTATTTTTTTTTAAAAAAAAAACAATTACATGAATATACGAATATTAAATCTGATGCCAATTTTGCACTTTATTTATATAAAAAAAATCTAAACTACTGTAAAAAATACTTCGTCCACCCATGCACTTCGCCCACCTACATACCCATAACAGAGCCAACTCAACCAATTTCCTACAGAGACAAAACGAAGACGCCAGAAATACACGAAACTCCAAAAACGATGACTCCAAAAACAATGACTCCAAGAACAATAACTCCAAGAACAATGACTCCAAAAATGATACTATAACTCCAAAAACGACGACTCCAAAAACGACGAAGAAAAGAAGTACCTAAAAAAAGGAAGAAGTTAGTACCCGTAACAAAAAAAAAAACTAGTAAAAAAAAAACTACTTAATCGATGAAAATCTTGACTCCCACAGCTATGACAATTCCAAGAACGGCGACTCAAAAAATGACTCCAAGAAAAGAAACACCTAAAAAAGAGAGAAGTTAGTACCCATAAACAAAAAAGAAAAAACAAACTAGTAAAAAAAAAAACTTAAAACTGACAAAGATCTTGACACCTACTATGATTCCAAGAACGAGACTTCAAAAACAACGACTTCAAGAACGACGACTCCAAGAACAACGACTCCAAGAACAACGACTCCAAAAACTATAACTCCAAGAACTACGATTCCAAGAACTGCTATGACTTCGAGAACTACGACTCCAAAAACAACGATGACTCCAAGAACAATGACTCCAAAAATGACGACTCCAAGAACAACAACTCCAAAACGATGATTCCAAGGACGACTACAAGAAAAGAAGCAACTACAAACCTAAAAAAAAGAAAGTTAATATCTGTAATAAAAAAAAAAAAACAAAAAAAAAATTTTACTTATCTAAAGAAAATCCAAAGAAGCATTAGTAGTATCGCGAATAAACAAAAACAAAATAAAAAAAAAATCTAGATTTACTTGTAGATCAATCTAAATCCAGATCGAATCTAGTACTCTGGAAATATATGATTACCAATCTTAAATATGATTGGCTGATCATATGGGATCGCTATGGCAATGGGTTACTATTTATAATTTTCCTTTTTTTTTTATAATTTTTTTTTTTAATTTTTTTTTGATAGATGACTATTATTGCAATTCACAAAAAAAAATTTTTATGATTATTTTTTTCATATCAAGTACTTGATTTTTTTATTTTTTTATTTTTTTTAATCAGTTTTTTTTTATTATTTCATTTGATTTTTTTTTATTTCGATTTATTTCGCTATTTTTTTTTATTTATTTATTTATTTATATATATATATTTTTTAATTTTATAGTTTTTGATTTTGTTTTTTTTTATTTTTTTTTATTTTATTTTTATCGTTTTTTTTTTTCTTTAATTTTATAGTTTTTGTTTCAATTTTTTTTCTTATTTTTTATTTCTATTTTATTTGCTTATTTATTTTTTTTTTTCTTGGAGTTTTTTTTCTTTTTCTATTTTGTTTTTTTTATATATTTTTTTTTTGTTTATAATTTAGAGAATGCAAGAAGATATGAAGAAGAAGAAATACGAAAAGGTGATGAAACAGTTGAAGTAAAATAGAATAGGACATCTTTAGGATAAGTTTTTTTTTTAATGATTTGTTTTTAAGCTAACTTATTTTTTTCAATTTATTTTTTTATTAAATTAAAGTCTGCCATTATGGGTGGGAGTTTTTTATTCAAGTATGTGAACCTTGGCTGCTTCTATGGGCTTCCGACATTTGTTACATGAATGAGAGTACAACTAGCTATACATACAACTTTTGGTTGTCTAATTTAAGTAGTCCGCCCGAAGGTTCTACACTAACTGCCATTGTCTATTTAAACCTTCTGGTCCAAGCTTCACCTGTTAGTTCCACTTGTATCACTGGATCAGCCCTCCGGTATATTAGCCAGTTAAGGACAGCCTGGATGCCAACAAATCCTCCTTTAGGACTAGTTTATCCTTGAGGAAATTAGTAGAACAGTCTCTGTTCCATACAGGTATTACCTATATTTCGGTAACTTATACACTCACCAAGCAAGCAACTTGCAGTTAGGGAATACTCTGCAACTGCTACTATTACCTATTTTTGCTCTTATAAGGTTCGCTCCAACTCGGTACCCACTATTACTTTCCTACTAGTCCTTTACCAATATCTCCCAGACTTCCAATCCAGTTGGCCTGGAAGGGTCGATCTACCTGGCCTTAGGTACCATTATAGGTTTTCTTCCTCTGGTACCTACTTCTATAACATAGGTCCTTTTCTTCTAGTACCAATCCGACAGCCAGGTTGGACTGCACCAGGGTGTAGGTGAGATTTTCTGGGTCACGTGACAATTCGATCTCTAATCCAGGTCAGAATTATGTGATCATGTGATCACTTATTTGCGCAGTAATACAAACTTCTAGAGAGGAAATAGCCAATCGGAGAGTGCAAATTTTAACTATTCCGGATCCACCCCCAACACGCGCACAACAAAAAAGAAAAAATCGAAAATATGCAAAAACTAACAATCATGGTGCACTAATTAAAAATGAATTTTACATATAGTATACATTACTCTAACCCGATAGCTTCTAATATTAAGGCCCTAACCCTAAATTTTTATTAACGCACTTTGTTTCTTTATAAAATCGGTTTATTTTTTTTATTTTTTTTTTATTTTTTTTTTATTTTTTTTATTTTTTTTTTATTTTTTTTATTTTTTTTTATTTTTTTTAATTTTTTTTATTCATCTCTATTAACTATTTATTAGCTAAAAAAACTATTAAACAATGGATAAATTCCAAACCTGATTTGTCTTTTCTAGTATTTAGTTATTAAATTTGTCTTGCTTTTTAAAATTCGTTTCAATTTTAATTTTTTTAAATTAATTAATTATTTTTTTTATTCGCTATAATTTAATTTATTTTATTTATTATTTTTAGAAAAATAATTATCAGAACAAGATTGGAAGAATTACAAAACCAGGCATGACGAACAAAAACACTTTAGAAGCTCTTATTTAGTGAATCGTTTTATCACAACCAACCAACATCAACTAACATACCCTTAACTACTAACTAACTTACCCTAATCTACTAACCAACTTATCCTAACTCTACCAACTAACTTATCCTAATCCTAACAAACAATTCACTCTAACCTTACAATAAAAAGCAACGATATTTCCAATCACGACGAAATGGCTACCACAAACGCAACACGAATAATGACAGCACCCATTTATAACGACACACAAAATGACGACTACAGAAAGAAGTGGAAAAGTTAAATATGTAACAAATAAAAAATATCAGTGATACCAGAAGCAAATCAAGCGACGAAATCTACTCAAGAGGCAATACAAATAATGCGTCGACATACTATAATTGCGGCACCAAAATGGACAGCACAAAACTGAAACCAACAACTATGGAAAGAAAGGTGGAAAGTAGAGATACAACAAAAAAAAATACCAGCAAAGGCAACTCATCTATAACGGCGACACGGCACCTATGAAACAATGGCTCCATTGATATTGATGACGACTCCGTTGACGATGACTCTATTGACGACGACTCTATACGATGACGACTCCATTAACGATGACTCCATTAACGATGGCTCCATTAACGACGACTCCATTAACGACGACTCCAACTACGGTGAAATTAAATCAAAAAAAATAAAAAATTAGAACAAATACAAAAACAAAATAAAAATAAAAAAAAGATTATCTGGGTACACGTGTATGATCATCACTAAATACAGCAGTAATATGACGATTATCTGGAGGAGGGTCGGAGTGTCGGAGTACACGTGACCCAAAAAATCTCACCTACATCCTGTCAAATTCGCCAGGTTGGTAGACCTTGTTCCTAAGGTCGATGTCCGGGGTTTTGGCTTCAGTCCAATATTCTGGTTTTGGTAGCACTATCAAAGAACTTTGCTATCTTTTTACTCGAGTTTTGCCAAATGGGTTTCTGTTTCCCAGGTTCTTTAGATTTGTCTGTATCATGAAGCACAACTTCATCTGAAAGCTCCCATTCAAAATGGTTACCAAGAACTACAGATAATATACCTAACTGATCGACAGAAAACAGTTACCAGAACACAGGTCTATTTTTCCAAAAGCATCACTAGTGGGATTTGAACCCTAGACCTGCCACTTGGAGGTGACAAATTACCAACCTCCCTAAATCACTACATACATTTTTTTTAATTTATAATTTTGTTTGAAAATAGCAGTTGAATGTAAAATAGAACTAGAACAGATATCTTTAAGATAAGTATTTTTTTTTTTTTAGTTTTTCTTTTTTTTTTTGGTACTAACATGTTTTTTTATATGCTTTTGTTATTGATAATTTGTGCTCATCATAATTGTTGGAGTCGAAAAATCATAATTGAAACTGTCATTATGTTAGTCACAAGTTGTTGAATAGAAATTGTTATTTTATAGCCATTTAGATTCCGGAGGAAGTATGGTTATTTAAAGGAATCAACAGATGGGGGTTTTTGTTTGTTTTTAGTTTAGTATAGATTTTCTTTATTTATTTAGACCCTATCTTTATATTATGACTTTATATAAAGTTTTTTTTTAAATTAATAAATTTTAAATATATATGAAGGCCAACAAAATCGATTACGTAATTTATGTGACGACTGATTAGATCGGTCGTCATGTGAATTACGTGATCAATTTTGATTGGTCAAACATGGGTTGCCATGGCAATGGATCGCAATAAAATAATGCTCTTATTTAAATACAATTAATATTCAAAAAATAGAACAATTTTTAAATATTAGAGAGAAGAGAAGAGAGAATTTGAGTTTAAGTCTAAAGCTAAATCTTTTGTACAGGAAGGCAGAAAGCTAGAGTTTATATATTTTTAAAAAGTAAAGATATAAAAGTATAAACATTTAAAAGTATAAAAATATAAAAGTATAAATATATAAAAATATAAAAGTATAAAAGTATCTCCCGGGTCTTTAAGTCGTTCCAGTCGCAAGGTCGCCAGTTCAAGCCCCACCAGGAACATAATGCTATACAAGATCACGAGACGGACAGTTTGAACTAGGATGCAAGGATCACGATTGGCGACACAGCTACATAGCATGTGTGATTTCTCGATTTGGATACTTCTGGTGAAATTCCGGTCGAATTTGGATACTTCCGGTGGAATTCCGGTTGAAGGCAAAGTTCCGGTGAAACCCTCCGGTTAAATAAGGTCAGCTAGTTGTAAAACTGGTGTGAATATCTATGAAGTACATCATACGACCTTAATAAAGAAAAGAGCTGCAGGATCTGGACCTAGGAAGACCTGCCTTAATCCGAAGCAGAAGGACGACTGAAGTAAGGGACTAAAGTCTGCCTTAATAAGCCGGACGGAAAGCAGAGTAGTCCTGTACCGCCTCCGGGACGAAAATTTCTGAAAGGACTGAATGGTTTTGGAAGTCGGGACGCCGGATGGACATGGTAAGAATAGAAAAGAGTCCGGCGGACCTGAGTACGGATTAGGGATGTATGGACAATTCTTAGATAGTTCGGTTAAATTAGGAAAATAGATTATCGATCATGTAATAATAAAAATTAATCTTAATAAATGAGCGCCAAACCGTGCCCCTAGCATAGTGAACTAGGGTTAAAAAAAAATAAAAAGTATAAAAGTATAAAAGTATAAAGAAAGTGGAGTAAATTACATAATTTTTTAGAAGAAAAGGTGGTTATATATAGTAAATAGCCAATAATATTGAAGTATTTATTATCTTTTAATATATAGGGTAGGTGCAGGCAAATTTGTCTACAAAAAGTTATATAATATTTTTTAAAAAATTTTTTTAAAAAAATTTTATTTGATTTTTGATATAATATTTTTTTAGATTTATATTTTGGTTTTAAATAGTAAATTATAATAAATAACTATATTATATATAAATTTATACAAAGTTAAAATTAATCTATTTTTATAAAATTAAAAAAAATAATTAAGGGTAGTCCAAGTTGAAGTGCATAAATTTCATTGTAAAAATCAGCAAAAATTTACTAATTGCCTCATATAAATAGAATCCCACATGATGCCGTTCTTAAGAAAAAACTCTATAGTAAAAATCAAAACAAACCCATATCTTATGATCTATCTAACTAATTTTAATGATTTTACCACTATTAGAATTAGAAAAATTAGTTTTACAACTTTTATTAGAAACTAAAAGAAAGTTTATATAATAAAAAAAATACTTTTATATGTAAGCAAGCTAGATTCCTGTACTATAAAAAAAACATATGAATTTCTGTTTTTGTTTATTATAAGATCTGCAATTTTAGAGGCGGACTATCCCTTAAAGTTTTAAATTTAAAACATTTTTTAAATATATTTGATCCCAAAGTTAATATTAAAACTTTTATTTTAAGTTTTACTAAAAATAAAAAAATTAACTATTTTTAAAAAAAATTGGTTAAAATTGGTCTAAAAGTATTATATTTATATATATTGAAATAATTATTAATATATTAAAAATCTTTAACATTGAATAACTCTTGATCTACTGATCTGTTTTGGATGATTTAACTACCAAAATAATAGTTTTAGTGAGACAATTCAAATAAATTCAAAATCATTAAAATCTAATTACAGGATCCTAAGATCAATAAATATTTGTAATTAGTTCAGAGCGAAGCGGAGGACTCTCTATTTTTACGAAAGGGTTTGATTAGCAAATATTTGTCTGTCTAGCCACATCATGTGATATACAACCAATCATATTCAACTGATTAACAAAAACAATAACAGATATGTAATCAACTTATATGATATATAGTGTGTATATATTAAATTTTGGCTCTGAATATACAATGCTATGCATTTACTTAGTATATATAAAACATCATCAATCTTGGAATTCTGTGATTGAATTTTAGCAATTTTAGGCTTATTAGAATCATTTCATTTAGACAGTAAATCAAAAGTTATTCACTATTAAAGATTTTTAATATTTTTGATATAATGTTATATATAGAGCTTACAGATTCTTTATTCAAATAATATTTGATAATTTGAATTAGCAAATATCTATTCGAATATTCACCGAATGACTAATATTATTCAAATAAATATATTTATTCGAATATATATAGTTATTTGAATAAATATATTTATTCGAATAAATAAATTTATTCGAATAACTATTATTCAAATAACAAGACGATATGATATAGCAATTGGCACCAATATTTGCATGTAAATCATACTTTTAAAATACAATTATTTACATGATTATATTGCATACAGTACCATGCGAGTAGATCATACTTTTAAAAATATTATTTATATGATTATATTGCATGTGTGTAGATTATACTTTTAAAATATTATTTATATGACTATAATATTAAAGAAATACTCAAATAGAAATCGTCTAATATAATTTTTAATTTCACGATTTAAAAAATCTTGACATATTGGGTACTATATATAGTACTGTGTTTGAGCAAATTGAGTAAGTATGAGGTAACCGTCATAGTATTTTTAGGCATGAGAAAATCAAAGAACTAATTTTGTTTTTTTTGTGACCCAACTTTCATTCTGGTTACATTAATTCCTGAGATAGTACAATGTGTTTTCGACTGATCTGTTGAAACGGCAGCCACCTGTTGGGACACAGTCACATATGCAACGTTGTTACTTGGACATTTTTTGAACATTTTGAACACTTTTTCAAATTAAAATTACTTAAAATTTTATTAAGATAATCTATTTTAATTTTTTCACCAATGAGTCCAGCATCTAAAAAAATATATAATTATATATTTTTTTAAATTACTTTATTGATTAGTTAAACATGGGACATAGGCTTGACCGATTTTGGACATTGGACAAAAAACATAGTATGGACACGTCCAAGTGATAACACTGCACATACGTAGGTAGGAAGCTTGTCGAGACGATAACAATGTAATATATAGTTAAAAAAAAAAGTGAAGAAAAAGACGATGCTCAAAAAGACTATCTTTCATTAATAAAATTTTAAAAGATATAATATGCAATATAATTTTTAAAACTTCTAATCTTTTAATTGAAAAACATCAAATAATTTTATGTTTTTTTTTCAAAAACAACATAGATTCCAATAACTCTGGCTTTAAGCAAGAACGACAGGCGGATAAATGAAGACTAGTATCAGAGAATAACCTTTCACTAGGTACAAAAGTGGTAGGGATTGATAAGTATTTTACTACTAATCTAGACAAAACCGGTAAGATATTAATCCATTCCTTCCACCATTCTAAAACATTACATCTCTGAGCTTCTTTTGGTAGAGCTAAGTAACGAATAACTTTATTTGACATATTACTTTTTTCTTCATCTGAATCATCAGATAGTCCAATTAAAGAATAGTTAACTTGATTAACATTTGGTCGTTCATTTGTAAGTGATAATTTAGATGGATTGTTATATAAGTCTCAATTCGATATAGCTCATTTAGTTTATCAACTGCTATATTACGTTGAGTTTCTGTAACAAACTTGAGCTTTTTGTATTGAGGGTCCAACAATGCTGAAATTAAAGTAATTTCCTTTGGAACGTCCCAATATTGGCACATGTTTAAATAAATTGTAGCTTTAACCTATTTAACATATTCGTAATAGAAACTGGTAGTTCAATAGCTTGACGTTTCTTAAACTGTGGATCTGAATTTTGCTAACAATTAACTGGTGTATTTTTATGTTTTTGAACACGACCATGTGATATACTAAGAGCTTGATCAACACGACCTGCCAAATCAACAATTTCATTATCTGAATGTACATTAGTTGACGAACTTTGACTTGCAGTTATATCTAGTTCTCCATACAACAATTCTGCATAATAGCCTTTATCTTGATCATTTGGTGGAGCTACAGTTTTCTTAAAGTGCAACATACCATATTAAGCGTAGCATATGAAACCCCTGATAGCATTTTTGTTGCCTCATAAAAAGGTGCTAATATGGTTAACATATCCGAAAGTAAACTATAAAAATAGAATGGTTTAATTAATAAAACATAAAAATATAAAATTATAAAATTAAATTAATAGAATAAAATTACCTCTATTCCAATTTGGTCAAATTAATTTGTCCCAAATAGTTGGCATCGTCTTTATCATTCTTCTCCGAAGAAATTTTTAAAATGGTAATAAGATAGTGTATAGCATTTTTTAGCTCAAGTAACCGTTTTTATGGCAATTACATCGAATTCCAACAAATACGAACATCCAAAAGAACTTCATATACCTTTTGGTAGTTTAACTTGCGTTGCGCATCTCTAAGATTTTCTGTATTCTTAGGACTACCGTTAAAAAATAATATAAGGTTTGTAATACGTTTTTTAAATGCACTAGTAGCATTGAGACCTTTAGTTACACTTAAATGAAGTGTATGAGCAGCACAAGGCATATGTGAAGTTTTCATTAATCGAATAGCTTTTATGACATTCGCACTATTATCTGTGGTGACAGCAATTAATTTTTGCTTAAGTTGAAACTATTCAATTATTTTCTCTATTGCATTTTTTATATTTTCACTAGTATGCTTTTCATGAATTTTTTTGCAAGCTAATAATGCTTCTTTTAATGACCAATCTTTAGGATCTATCCATCCGGCCGTAACTCCAATATACGGTTCATCATTACGCGAGAACTATAGATCAGTAGTAATACGGTACTAACAGAATAAGTATCTTGTAATAATTCTGTAAGTTGTCTAGTCGATTGGGTATATATATTAATAATCATACGTCGTGCTTTATCATCACTTGGAACTTTAAATTCAGGCAATGCGATTTCCATAAAAGATTTAAAAGACTAGGACCGCAAAAGATAAAGTGGTTGACAGTCATCAATCCTCCAAGTTAACATGGCGATTTCAATAATTGGTTGTTTTTTACAAACCGCTTTCCCATGAGCAACTTCAAAAAAGTCTTCAATATTTCTGTCTTCCATCTAAATTTATTTACTATTAATAATTTTTTTTAATTAATTATACAATATTAAAAAAAAAAAACTTATATTGCCCATAGGATTTTTTTCGTGATTCCATATTTATTTTCTAAATAATATATCATATTGCTTGTAGTGCCGTAAAATAAATACTTTACACTTTTTCCTTTCTATCGCATATTTGGCATTGAGCATGAACCTTATCTTCTAAAACCATAAAATGATGCTATATGTAACTCAGATTATTCGAATTTTTAGTATTAAGTTGGGCTTCTTCTTGTTTACTAGTAGTACTATTGTTTTCTATATGCACACGTTTTCGAACACTATTAACTCTGCGTTTATCTTTACTGTTTATACGAGCCATTTTTTTTTATAAGCATAAAATTTTTTGAAACCAGTGTTTTTATTCAAAAAAAAATCGCTGCTTTTATTATTGTATTGTTATAAAACAAAGTAATGAGTTCAGCTTTTTTTTTCTGAGAATTATACAATTTAGTCTTTTTGGATGCATGTGCTAAATTACTTGTAAACATGTTGCTTATCAGTTATCAACAAAATCTCTTCCCTGCGTAGATTTTACAAGAAATTTAAATATAAAAATTCCTCCTATTATACACAATATGCTTTAATTATATAAATACCATGTGCAAAGGAATAGCAAATACTGAAATAGCCATTTTATGCTCATGCTAAAAGCTTTTTATATAAAGAGCACCAAGAATCCTGTATGTATGTACATATGTATATACATATTGTATGATTTTTGCTATAAATAGCACCAAGAATTCTGTATATACGTACGCACATATGTACATATCATACGATTTTTGCTATAAACTTTATGCATACATTTTAACTACAAATATTTAAGGCAAGTACAGAGCACATGTTAAAATAAATGCTAAACTTTAATTTATATGATGATCGTATTCAAATTTAGCCTCTTATTTGAATAATTATTATTATTTGAATAAGTTATACTTATTCGAATAAGTGTAACTTATTCGAATAAGTATAACTTATTCAAATAAGTATAACTTATTCAAATAAATGTAACTTATTCGAATAAAGTTTATTTATTCGTATTATTTGCCAAATAATTATTTGAAACATTTTAAACTATTATTCGAATATTTGCCAAATACGACTATTATTCAAATAATGAATACAAATAAGAGGCTTTAGTTATATATAGATAAAAATATAATTTTTAGTTAGCAATCATTTTTATTATAACATTAATACTTTGCCTAAGTATTGTATAAAGCTAACTAAATTAATTTAAATATGTTTTAGAGAACCTCTCCTATCTACTTTTTTAGCAATTGTGCAACAAATAAATTTTGCAGACAAATTTGTCTGCATAACGTATTAAAAGATAATAAAAATTTGCAAAATGTTGCTATATAGTAAAGTCTAAATTTACTATATCAATTGATAATTATCAATTAAATAAACTTGTTTAGAATATCAAAATATACATATTTTTCAAAAAAAAAAATTAGAGCAACTCCTTCCAACGATCCCTCGTATCAAAATTTCTAAGAACACTGATCTACAAAACTCCATAGTTAACATATCTATACACAACAAAACTCTAACAAGCTGCTGTTGGGTACAAAGTCCATTCACTGGATGTTCTGCTACTGAAATAGATATGAAAAAGATATGCAGACTTTTAAGCAAGGCACCTTGGCGGGCTTTGGTACTATTGAGTGAAGATGTAATAGAGAGACTCTGGAGCTTTGTCAAGTCCTATGGATATGAAAATAGAAGTAAAGGCTTGGTTAGATATGTTATTCTATATAGCGTAACTCCGTCAAAATCCTTTAAGTTTGGTACTATTTTCCTATGCTCCTTTGGTTTTTTTGAAATCTCAAAAAAGTGGGCATTTTGGTTTACCCCCTCCAAAAGATCAGCAGTGTTTATTCCTTCCAAATCGGAAACATGGCTACCGAATCAGAATGAGTCATGTGTGAAATCAAGTCTTTTGAGATAAACAGTGAATGCCACGTGAGGTCTTTTGGAGCAGAAGTCGAAATAAAATTTCTTTCTAAAACGTTCTATTAAGCGTAGTTTCTTTGCTTTTTTTTCTTTTCTTAATCTGTATATATAATACTTAGATGAGATGTTTCCTTGCACAGTATTATATAATTTTTTATCGACAGGCACAGGCGTAAATAGTGCTGTCATAGCCACTTACTTTGTGCCTTCTTCTTCTTTCTTTTCATTTTATGTTATATCACTTTGGCTTTTCGTTTAGGTTGTGTAGATTTCCCACATTTTATTTTTTCTTTTATTTTCTTTATACTTTTTGTTTTCTGGTAGAATCTTGCTACTCGAGAAGTTAGGAGAAGAGAATTAGAAAGTAGGTGGTTATGACAGGCAGCAAACTTCAATCAGTGATTCGGATACTCTAAATCTATTGAGAAGAGAGTTCTGATAAGAGAAATATTTGATATAGCAGGTCATATTTAAGGATCTTTAAGACACCTGGATGGGTTGCACTTTAGTATTTTAGCCTCAAAATAGGTAATCATGTTGTACTGGCGTTACATAATTGATAAAATAAAGCTGCGGCATGACTGCTGAATTAAAAAAAAATATACATATTTTTAAATTTTTATTAAAATTGAAGAAGTTTTATTATTTAACTTTAATTTTTATGTTCATTAAATATATTTTTTTTAAAAAATTTTAATTTTTTTATCGAATATAAAATCAAAAAATTAAATAAAATAAAGTTTTCAATACTAATAAAAATTTTAGAGTAAGTTTATTTTGACCTTTTGAACAAGTTTACTTAAGTAAGTTTAATCAATTCATATAGTAAAATTTAGACTTTATTATGTAGCAACTGTTATTGATTATGAGTCAAAAACATTTTTGAATTTTTTTAATATTATAAAAAATAAAATTTAATTGGTCAATAGTTTTATCACAGGGAGGAGATAGTCAGACCTATGTAAACCCTAATTAGATGATTTACTGCACTTTTCTAAAAGTATAAAGGTATAAAAATATATATTATACAAGTGTTAATCTATTATTATTCAATTAACTATTAATCATTTTTAATAAAAAAAATAGCTTATTTTGATTGTAGCAATCTATAGAATCTAATAGTAATAAATTAGAACTTTATTCTATAATATTACTTTTTTTTTGGCAATCCTGCTTTTATTAACTAAAAGATTGCGTAATTTTGTACACAAAATTTTAGTTTACAGTAGCTACCACCAAAATCTCTCCTTTTTCTAAAAGGGCATCTATAAATAACATTATACAAGAGGGGGTCAGACAAACGATAATGTTTTTCCTTTTAAGTAAGAGGGTTAAAAAAATATAATATAATTTTTTTAGAAGAAATTGTCTATAAACTGATCCAGTAGTCCAAATTTAATAATTTTGGTACCATTCGATTCATCTTGGTGAGAGGAGTCGAATGGTACCAATTTTATTTCATTTGGATTACTGGATCAAAAGTTATTGCCCAAATACTATTGGTCATATCTTTTCTTATAAAATTACTATATAACCAATCCAAATGACATAATTTTGGTATCATTGGATTCATCTCACTAAGATGAATTGAATGATATCTAAATTATCTAAATTGGATTACTGTTTTACAAGATATTCAAGTTTTTGTAAAATTTTATATATAAATATATGGATTTTGAAAATTTTTTTACATAGTTGAGGGGGTCAAGTGCTACTGTGTAGGGATGTTAATGGTGTATAATACTCCAGAGTAACTTAGGAGTATAAGCCACTTCATACCAGTATGATTTAGGCATCACTCTATTCCGGCTTATTAAGATATACCTAAAAGAAGTAAATTACTCTAAAGTAATACTATTAAAGTAAAATAGTTTATACTATTATATTAACTGTAAAGTGGTTTATACACTAGAGTAACTATTATATAAAGATAAAATCCTATACTATAAATATATAAATTTACTTTGGATTATATACCAGATTATACTTTAGAGTATGCCCTAACTTATATATTGCTTATAATAGATTAATACTTCAATGTTTAATTATAGAGTTTGCTCTGAGGTAGTGTACTCTAGTATAGTGTAGTTTTGGGTATTACTCTGGTAGAGTATGCTCCACACCACCCTGGAGTACTTCATTAACATCTCTACTACTATGTGGATACATAATTATTTATGGATGCTTTCTAATAAAAATTTATTCACATTACTAAATATCTGCTAAGTACAATCTGCTACAACAACAATTTTTCTTCTACAGGGAAGGATCCCAAAATATACATAGATAGGTCAGGTTAATTATAAAATTACCAAAAATAGAAAAATTTGCAAAAAATCCTCAAAAATCAAAAAAATTACTATAAATAGAAAAGATTTGTATAAAAAACACCAAAAATAAGCAAACTAATATCTGACCTATCTATATATATTTTGGAATCCTTACAGATGCTCTCCTGTGATCACTGATTGGCTGCTGTTAGCCTTGTCAATATTGCTGATTTCTTTAAATCATCTTTATCTAGCTTCAATGGTGAGGTAATTTCAATCTATAAACAAAAAGAAAAAAGGTACAAACAAGAAATTCAAAAGAGAAAATAAAAAAAAGGAATAAAACTATAAAACCTAAATAAAATACCAAAAATAACAAAAAAAAAAGAAGAAAGATGAGAAAGACAAAGAAAAAAAACTAATCTATAACAAACACAAATAAGAATGTATAAATGTAAAAATTATATAATACTATATAAAGACTCTACCAAAGTATTATATATAAACTATAAAGCAGTAAAATATATACTAACAATCTATGCCTAATTTTAGAAAAGAAAAAAATTTCTATGAATATTTCAAAAAGATCTTTAATATATTATTCATTGTTTATATTGTAGCAAAATAAATATGCGTGATGTTAACTTTAATTAGATAGGCGCAATTCAGATTTGAAAAGAGTAAATACTGCCAATCTTCTGGAAGAGGTAAGCTGGATTTCCTACTTTTTGACAAAATTTTAAAAAGACCAAGTAGGAATACTAAAAGTACCAACTTGCAAAGGACTATAAGAGTATATGCTATACAAAATATTATATTCAATCCAAAGTATACTTCTACTAATGTTTCTACTCCTTTTAACAAAAACTTTAGTGTTTTCAGTTTTACTACATCTTCTATAGTACCAAAGTCTTCTACTGGGAAGTCAACTCCAAAAGAAGAACTCTTTTTTAGCTCTATTTTAGTTATCTTAACATTCAATCTGAAACTCTGGTTCCTATTTGCTCCAGGGTAAAGTTTTATTATGTATAAGTATAATAATTGTATAGTTGTCATTATAAAAAAGTTGGTATAAAAGATTATTAGAAAGAGTTGATCTGTCTATAATATTACTATTTTTGCTATTTTACTTTTTTTACTACTTTTATTATTTTGTCATTTCTACTATATTTACTATTATAACTATTTCTATTAGTAATATCAAAAAATATATAAATCCTAGTTTTCTGCTTTTTTGTATATTAGCTTTAAACTTAAACTCAAACTCAGATTCCTCTTTAAAAATAGTTCTATCTTTTGAAAATTGTATCTATACATGAGGACGAAAGCATTTCGGGTTCTAAAACCCGAAATTAAAATTTGAAGATGAAATTGGTTTGCCCTATTTTACTTGAAAGATGAAATTATTTGATACTTTTTTTGAATAGACGAAATTATAAGGAACATATCTATATAAATTTTATTTGCTCTTCCTTATAAAAAATTTTAATTTTCTCTAATGAAGATGAAATAGGCCTTTTTCAAAAATCAATTTCGGTGGCATCACTAATTGTATCTAAATAAATAAAAATATAGTTACCTCTCTTTTATCCAAATAGACTGTTCCAAAAAATTTTGTTCAGTATAAATAAAGTCCGGAATATAAAATTTTTCTTTTTAAACTGAATGCTAATAAAAATTTTAGTATCCCTTAGATTGTAGTAGAACACAGGCAAATTTGCCTGCGTTTTTGCACTTTTTTAGCTCTGATTTACTTTTTTAAAATACTAAAATAATTAAATAAAACTTTGTACAATTATATTTGAAAATAAGGATTACTTTTTTGCAAAATTAGTTTTTATATTATAAGAAAATAAATTATAGTTACATATAAGCTGAAAATAGATAATTTTAAGAAAAAATTTTTTTAAAAAATTTTATTACAATTTTTCTGCGATCTTATTTAGTTTTAGTTTTAGAACTATAGTTCTTAAGACAATATTGTAGTTTATATAAAGGATGACAACTTTCATTATTGCAACTTTAATGATTTACTTGTAAAAATTAAGACTTGTATTAGAAGTAAAGCTTTTTTTATAGACGGAAACATATAAAATTTGAAAAAATCCAAAGAAAAATTTTAATAGTAAAAATGCCAATACAAGAACTTTAAACATTTATTATATTAAAGTTTTCTAATGATTTTAAAAAAATTTTATAACAAAGTTACTAAAACAAAACTTAAAGAATATTTTTTACTTAGAAAAGATATGGCTAAAATCAATATTTAAAATTTTATTAAAAATTTTAAAATACGCAGGCAAATTTGCCTGTGTTACAATCTAAGGGATATAAAAAGTAACTAAAAAAAATTTAAACAAGCCTGTTTAATGCGTAATCTGATATATGATACTGTAATATAAATTGTATAAAAAAAAACTTAAAAAAAAATTAGTTTACATTATTTTTTTCTAATTTTGCTATTTATTACCCAAATTATAACTAGGTTAAATATTTGACTTGTTGAGTCACTATTATCTAACCTAGATCATGACTCAGATTAAATATCTAACCTGTTGGGTCACTATTATCTAACCTGGATTTTAGCCCAGTTTAAATATCTGATCTGTCATCGGAAAATTTTTTAGGTACAGATCTGTACAGATTTTTAAAACCCGATAGTAATCAAAAATCTGCGAAGATCTGCGACCTCATACAAATAGATAGAGAAAAATTTTTAACAAATTCTGTCAGATTTAGAAATATATAAATCTGCACAGAAATTTATTAAATAATAAAAAGCGTAATAGCCCGAATTAAGCTTAATTCAGACCAAAATTTAAAATTACTCTAGAGTAAATTTACCAATTACTGTAAAAACAAATAAAATTATAAAAAATATTTATTTATTTATATTTATTTATTTATATATTTTTATTTAACATATTTTTATTTCATATTTATATATATAATGTCATAAATATCTTATACTAATCTTGCGTTACTCTAACCCTTTAGCTCTTACACTAATCTGCGCTATTCTAACCACTTAGGGCACTGCCAGGAATCAGCTAATTTGATTTTGGCCAAAATTTTGACCTCCCCTATTTTAGTCAGGTCTTCATATTAAATTTCCAGTTTTTCAGACTCCCTCTAGGAAATCAGCTGATTTCTGGCCCTTCCCTTACACTAATCTTGCGCTACTCTAACACTAATCCCTTTAGCTCTTATGCTAATCCTGCGCTATCCTAACCCTAACCTATGTGCTATTCTTAGTGTTCTGCATGAACTGGACCGGCGGGTATTTTTAAAGATCCAGATCTGGTCCGGGATCCAAGTTATAGATCTGGATCCGGTCCGTCTCTAAAAAAAAACTTCTCTAGAAAAAAATATTGCCCTTCATATCTTTTAATGACTCTGCTCGTCTTTTATGTCACTTTTTTTACCTAAATTATGAACATTTTTGACCAAACAGAAAAGCTAACTTATGTTTCAGACCAGACCAGATAGATCTTAATAAAGATCCAGATTCGGTCCGGTATACGGACCAGACCGGACCCAGATTTTTTGCGAAACATTAGCTATTCTAACTCTTATATTTATCCTTTGCTATTATAACCTCATAACCTTTTCCTAACTCTACTCTATCTCTAGTATTAGCTCTGAGAATCGTTACAAAGATATTAGAAAATAACACAAACTAGTAAAAGTAAAAACACCAGCTATAACAGACCAAGCCCTATTCGAAGCCCATAATTCGAACTATGATTTGATATAGTGATCAAGCTCGTGATCTCAGAATTTCATCAACGCATAAATTATGAAATCAACAAGTCACAAAAATAATGCAAGGAATTAAGTGCATAAATTTGATAATTAAAAGAATATAAATAATATAGAACCGCAAAACCTACAACAAAGGAAATAACAATTCAACTACATACCTGAAACTGAAAAACAACAAAGTTTACACTAACTCCAACAACGATAGAGACGATAGACTACCTACTTGAAAGAAAAAAATAAATGGTAGTCAAGTGCAAATCAAAGGGGAACTGAATGAATGAAACCGCAAAACCCATAGCGAAGAAAAACAAAAATGAAAGCAAATATTCAATGACAATTCAACTACATACCTGATCTAAAATACAAAAGTTACAAACTCCAACAACGAATTTCTACTGACTCCAACAACGAAAGGATCAACTACATGCCCGGAAGAAATAAATACAAATTGAAGAGACTGAAAGACAGAAGCACATAATCCAGCGACAATTCAACTACATACCCGAAACTGAATTTATATTGACTCCAATGACGAAGACTTAACTACATACCTAAAGAAAAAGAAAAAAAACTTTAGTCAAGTGAAACCAAAAGAAAGACAAAATTTAATAAACATATCTAAAAGAAAAAAAAAGTGGACAAGCGCAAGCCTAGAGACTAAAAGAACGGAAGCTACAAACTCCAACAATGAAATTCACATCGACTCCAAGACGAAAGCTTAACTAAATACCTGGAAAAAAGACATTAGTTAAGTACAAGCAAAAAGAGATCAAACAATCCAACGACAATCCAACTATTTACCTGAAACTGAAAGAACAAATGCTACAAACTCTAACAGAGAAATTTACAACAACTCCAATGAAGATTCAGCAGCATACCTAGAAAAATGTTAGTACAAACAAATAAATAAATTAAAAAAAAAGAAATAACTTAAATCGAAAAAAAAATTGATAATGATAATCAAAATTAACTGTACAATGATAAATACTAAAATAAATAAATAAAGTTAAAGAAAAAAAATAAAAAACAAAAAAAAATTGAAAAAATGAAAGAAAACAAAAAAAATAAAAAATAAAAGAATAAAAAACAAAAAAAAAAAAAAAATAAAAGAAACAAAAAAAAAAAAAAAAACAAAAATATAATAAAGAACAAAAAAAAAAATATTTAAAAATCTGCGCAGATTTTTATTTAACTTTAAATAAAAAACTGCAAAGATTTTTAAAAAATCAGAACTATGCAGTTTTTTTATTAGTGATCTGTGAAGATTTTTAAAAATCAGAACTTCACATTTTTTTATTAGTGATTTGCGAAGATTTGATAATTTTAATAATTTTCGCAGATCATAATCTAATTTATTTTTCCAAGTTAGATCACTATTATCTGATCTGGGTTATGGGCTGAGTTAAATAGTTGGGCCACTATTATCTGACTCATTAGAAGTGTTCCGCACGGATCGGATCAGACAGATATTTTTATAGATCCAGATCCGATCTGAAAACTGGATCGAATCCAAGTCCAGATTCAGATCCAAATAAGAAAGATCCAAATCCTGATCTGGATCCAATAATAGATAATGCTTTTTCTTAAATATGCACTTATTTGTATAATCACTTTGATATTTTTTAATTATTTTTTTAATTATGATGATTTTATTTAATTATTACGATATTTTTTAATTATTGCGATATTTTTTAATCATTACGATATTTTTTTAATTATACGAAAATTACAATAATTTTTTAATTATTATTTTCAAATTTTCAAATCGTTAATAATTAATGTCATAACTCATAACTTTTAAAAGAACTTTTGAACCAATTTATTTTCCAAGCGAATATCTTATAATTTAAATAAAAATTATAAAAAAATATTATTATTATGGATATATTAAGTATTATTCACTAATTTCGAAGAATTTCTCAAGCACATGCGTACTACAAGCTGCTTTTGCGAAAGATTATTTTCGATCGATTTTTCATATCTGCCCATGTTTTCACGACTTCTTAATACTTATCTGGTTCAATATCTGATGATTTATTTAAATCAGCAGGCGACTCATTATATCTGCTCAAGTATGACTTAAATATGAACTTAGCAAAATAATTGCATGATTTAGAACTATTGAAAATAATATTGTTATATATATACGGTTCATCTAGTTTTCTCCATCATGACCTTAAATATCAAAAAGTTCTTCAGTATCAGAAAAAGTTTCTTTTAAAAAAGTTTCTCGTTCAACATCAAACGCGTAATGCGAAGTTCTTTAAATCTAAAATTTATTATCATAATATCCTTTTCTTTTATAATCGTTGGGGATTAGAAGGCTTAGAAAGTTTAGAAAATTTAAAAAGCTTAGAAAACTTAGAAGGCATAATAAACTTAAAAAGGCATTCAAAGTTTATTAACAGTTTAGAGATAAAATAAAACAAAATTAGATGCCTTAGAAGTTAAGTTTTTTTTTAGTAATATAAGCCAATCAGAATCCAGCCTATTATTAGAACGGATCCAAACAGATCTACTGGATCGGATCCCAATATGGATCCGGATTCGATAGTACTTATAAATCATGGATCCGGATCCGATCCGAACACCAGATCCAGATCGGATCCAGCTCCTCAGATCAGATCTGCAGAACACTACTTATCAGGTTACTTTATTTGACTCGAGTAGAGATGAGCAAAATGGTATTTTTCTATACCATGCATGCGCATAGTATACTGCATACATATTTTATGCATTATAGCTAATTCTGGTCAGAAGTCTGCATACTAGTTTGAGTCTAAATATTTTATATATATTTTTTGATGCTGAACAAGTTTACTTAGTGCAAGAAGTAAGAATTAATCATTAAATCGGCTAAGTTGTTTTTATTTTACTTGAAATTTGGAGGAAAGATGCATGCATAATTTTAGATTTTTGATCAAAAAAGTCAAATTTAAGTATCTTTTCTCCAAATTTCAAGTAAAATAAAGACAACACTGCCAATTTAATGTATTTTTAGGTGCTAAACAAGTTTACTTAGTGCATTAAGTTAGAATTAATTAATAAAATTTTGTGAATCATATGATTTTATAGAATTTTATTAGTAAAATTTTACAAAATCTTAAAATTCACAAATTTTTATTAATTAATTCTAACAAACCGCACTAAATAAACTTGTTTAGTACCTAAAAATACATTAAATTGGCAGGGTTGTTTTTATTTTGCTTGAAATTTGGAGAAAAGATGCATAATTTTGGATTTTTGATCAAAAAAGTCAAATTTAAGCATCTTTTCTCCAAATATCAAGCAAAATAAAAACAACACTGCTGATTTAATGTATTTTTGGATGCTGAACAAGTTTACTTAGTTAGTGCGTTTTGTTAGAATTAATTAATAAAAATTTGCGAATTTTAAGATTTTGTAAAATTTTACTAATAAAATTCTATAAAATCTTATGATTCACAAAATTTTACTAATTAATACTAACTTAATGCACTAAGTAAACTTGTTCAGCACATAAAAATACATTTAATTGGCAGTGTTGTTTTTATTTTACTTGAAATTTTGAGAAAAGATGCTTAAATTTGACTTTTTTGATCAAAAATCCCAAATTATGCATCTTTTCTCCAAATTTTAAGTAAAATAAAAACAACCTTGCCAATTTAATGTATTTTTAGGTGCTAAACAAGTTTACTTAGTGCTATTTGTTAGAATTAATTAATAAAATTTGTGAATTTTAAGATTTTGTAAAATTTTATTAATAAAATTCTATAAAATCTTATGATTCACAAAATTTTACTAATTAATTCTAACTTTATGTACTAAATAAGCTTGATCAGCACAAAAAAATATATATAAAAATATTCAGATTCAGTTAGTTTGCAGACTTAAGTTTGAGTCTGGTCTAAAGTTTGAAATTAATAAATTTTAAAATCTGAGTTTGGTCTAATCCCAGATCAGACTTAGATTGGACCAGACCTGAACTGGATCTAGAAGCACTAGTCACACCAAGATAGTTATTTTGGTAGCAAAATTATAAAGTTATTTATTATCAATTATTTTTTTTGTATGGGCATATTAGTATTAAATTGCTTAGACCATGCACATGCATGCGTCATGCGCATGGTGCCCATCTTTAGATCTGAGTTAGAACACTAGTTTTAATTAGTTATTTTATTCATAATACAAAATAAATTTATTTAATTAAAAGATTGTATATACTGATTAATTTGAGTTCAGATTCTAGAATAGCAAATTTATTGTATATTCAATATATTCAAAGAAAATATATATATAATATTTTGTTCTGAAAGTTTTAGTTCGAATTATCAAAAGTTTAGTATATGGAGGTAAGTCAGTAGAAAAGTGACAAATTTTTTCTAAGTAAAAGTTTTCTTGACTTTAAGCTTAAATATTTTAACAACTATCTTAATAAATTTAATAAATTTTTTTTTTATTTTAATTCTATATAATTTCAAGATTAAAATAAAAAATTTTTTAGCAAATTTGATTAAATAGTTGTCAGGATATTTTAGTTTAAAAATTAAAAAAATTTACTAAAAACGATTTGACCTTTTTCTACTGACTCACCCCATATAGAGGGCCAGATTAGAGAGAGATAACTGTATAATTTTGCCAAATAAATACTCTTTTGTTTTTTAATAAATATTTAATAAACTGCTTTAGTAAAGTAATATTTTATTTGCATACTGTTTTATACCTTTTCTGATCTTTACAAAATCTCTGTCACTATGTATTGTGTTGCAAGTACTATATTGAAGGCTATAGTTGCTTGTAATACTATACTAGTTTAAATTGTAACTATTGCAAGTTATTTTTTTTTAAAAAAAATATATTATTAGTAAATTATTAAATATGTACTGTATTTATTAGTATTGGCAAATAGAACAATAGAACAAAAGCTTAATTTTTGTCTTTATATAAAAAACATAAAATAGAAAAGAAAAATTTGACAAAAAGAAGTTTTTTTTAATCTGTTGGCCTGATCTCTAACAGAACACGTTTGGCATTACTTTTATTAAATCATTTAATCACTAGGGTCTTTTTTAAATATTAGATCATCTACAAGTCTGGGATCTATATATATTATTACTTTTAAGGGCACTGACATTTATTACCTAATATCCATTTACTATAGGGGCTTACCCCCACTCCCAGGTAAGATCTATAAATAGAATTTTGGCCAATCAAATTTAACTAAGGTAAGATTTTCTTGACCCCCCACCCCCTAAAATATTACCTAATAAATGTCAGTACCCTAACAGTAATTTCTAATTCTATTGTGCACACTGGATTTAACTGGCTAACCAACTTATTTACTACTAGAGGCTTTCGACCAAAACTGTTCAATTTTGCTAACTAGAATTAACCAGATAACCTATCTACTATCAAAAACTTTTACCGAACTAACTAAGATCTTCTTTTTAACTAAAATTTTACTAGAGGTATTTTTGAGTAGCATATGCATGTTTGTGGCTGTGTTCCAATTAGGGTTCTAGTATAGTTTTTCTTTTTGTAGACTCAAGTATGAACAGTTTACTTGAACTAGCAACCTTGCGATTGGGAACCTAGAAGTACAACCTCTTTGCTATCAACCCATAGGCTAATATTATGATTTAATTATTAGAATAGAATAATTTTTATTCTATTTAATTTGTTTTGATAAAACAAATTAAATGGTACAAAGCTTATTTAATTTTGATTACTAAATAAAAAGATATTATTAATTATTTATACTATACTTTATTAAAATTCTTTTCAAGAATTAGTATATAATTAATTATATATTGTAATTTAGTAATCAGAATCAAATAATTTTTATACTATTCAATTCTGATCACTAAATTACACAAGATATTATTAGTTTGTCAAATTACTATAGTACAAACAACCTAGTCCCGACAAATAAAATTGATGATATTCAAATTGCTAATCCTTCTTCAAAAAAAATAGTAATCAAAAAATACTATCTTAAAATGTTAAATCAAAACAAGCTAAACACTTCCATGGTTTTTAATTTTTTTTAAATCTATTTATAAAAAAGTTATAGCAGGTTGAAGATATACTGTAGTATTTTTATAATTAAATATGAAATTTGGCCGCCCTATATATATTATAAAAACAAGCAATTTGGCCACCCTATATATACTAAATTTGGCCGCCCTATATATACTAAATTTGGCCGTCTTATATATACTAAATTTGGCTGCCCTATATATATTAAATTTGACCGCCCTATATATACTAAATTTGGCCACTATGTATCTACTAATTGGCTACTAAATTTGACTGCCCTATATATCACTATAGTGTGAATATGGCGTGCATACATATAAAAATATTTTTTACTAAGTTAACGATATATGCCCACTAATTGAAAGTTGTTAAGCTCATTAAGACTATATATGAGGACAAAAGCATTTCGGGTTCTAAAACCTGAAATTAAAATTTGAAGATGAAATTGTTTTTGACCTATTTTACTTGAAAGACGAAATTATTTGATACTTTTTTAAATAAACAAAATTATAAAGAACATATCTATATAAATTTTATTTGCTCTTCCTTATAAAAAATTTTAATTTTCTCTAATGAAGACGAAATAGGCCTTTTTCAAAAATCAATTTCGGTGGCATCACTAGTCAAGATGCATCTAACGGTGGTTAGATTAGTGAATTGACTCGATTATATTATGCTCGATCATTGATCGATTAAGATCAATAATCGAGCACCAATTGATAGGCTCGAGCAACAATAGGTCAATCAATGATTGATGATGCTGATCGATCAAATAAGTATTATATTGATCGATTAAAAATTTTTTAATATGATTTCACTCAGGATATTATTTAATTTCTGATCTAAATGTCTAACGCTAATATTTCATATGGCCGAAAATTTTTGATGAAAATGTTGTGATTATTAATATCGGGCGCATTGTGTTACAAGAAGAGATGTAATTTTATAAGGTTGCATGACCTTATAATTTTTAATATAATATTTTTTAACTAGTAAATATAATATAATCGATCAATGATTGACTTAATTATTGATCGATTATATTCACTCGAGCTCAAAATTACATGCTTGATCGATCATACTCGATCAAGCATGTATCCTTGATTTTTGATTGATTAAAAAATTTTTTCAGATCAATCATCGACCAATAATTTTTTTGCCAAGTCAATTTACTAGGTTAGATCATCCAAATCTGCCCAATGAATAGTGAGATATTATCAAAAAACAATTGGACGACTATATAAAATCTCTATGTAAATTACATAGAGACTTTATCTATTATATAGTCATCTAATCATTTTTCAACGATATCTTGCCATCCACTAGGCCGATTTGGATGATCTAACTACCATTAGATGCGTCTCGATGAGCTCTACAACTTTTAATTAGTAGGCATGTATTGTTAACTTAGTAAAAAAATATTTATATATATAGGCACGCCACATTCACACTATAGTGATTTTCATATGTGATTTGTATCATGTTATACTACAGACGATCTCTGATTAACTGGCATAACTAGAGATGGGCACTATGTGCATGACTGCATGCATGCAGTTAATTCTGGCTAGCATTAAGAAATTAAATCATAACTTTGGTCAAAACATGCATGTATGCATGCACGCATGTGCATGCTAAAATGAAAAAATTTTGCATTTTGCCCATTTCTAGCGTGACTATCAATTAAAGTAATTTGGTAAATGAGCATGTGCCAATTTGGCCATATATAATAAAAATATCAAATTTGGCCGTATATAATGAAAATATTAAATTTGGCCACATATAATTAAAAGAAGTTATCTATATATCGCACAGTGCGATACTCTTATTTATCGCCCAACCAATCAAATTTCAGAATCAGGTGTTAACATAAAAAATACAAAAAACTTAAATCAAAATTTTGTATAGGAAACAGCCCTCCATGTTCTAACAAAAAAAATTCCTTGCAAAATTTTGATATAAACTATGCATCACTTTAACCCAAAAACGAACTTACCCTAATCCTAGAATGAACTTACCCTAACCCTAATTAAAATGAAGTAAATGGTTTGTTTTTTTATTTTTTATTTCATGTTACACCTGTCCTTATAGAGTGCGATATATAATTATGTCACATGGCGCGATACATACATTTTTTCTAATAAAAATATCAAATTTGGCTGCTAGAAATTTCATTTGTTGGGACTAGGTTGTTCAAACTATACTACTTTTTTAAAATTTAAACTTTTTAATACAATATATAATCCTATTTAATATCAATTTAAAAAAAAATACTAAATTAATAATTTATCTAAAATAATTCTAAATCATATATAGTGTGCAATACTAACAACTAAAATTTTTTTAACAATTAATAGCTTATAATACAAAAAAAATACAAAAAAAAGAAAGCTATTAAATTGTAGCCAAAATAATTTGTTACAACTTAGTAGCTTTATTTCGAAAACAATTATTATATATTTTAATTTATACCACTTTAAATATACTCAATTTTTATATAATACATTAAAAAATTAACAAAAATGAGCCAAGTTGCATCTTTTGTTATTGGGTAATATTTAAAAAATTTGTTAATTTTAACCAATAATAAAAAATTTTTTAACCAATCAAAGTTCAAGAAATCAATAAAACATCAAAATTCAATATAAATTTTTTTTAAAATGGAACAAACCATAACAAATTATATGTTTTAGCCTTTAAGTTTCATGCTATATAAAGTTTAATACAAAAAATAAAAAATTTTTTAATATGTATTAAAATAATTAAGTTTTTATTGGTTATTTTAGCTTTGTTCTTAATTACTCCTTTCTACCTTATATTGTTAGAGCATTAGGAAAATAATAAATTTAAATATTTTAATATTTAATTATTAAAGTTTAATACTAAAAGTTTATAATAGAAAAATAAAAAAAAGAATTAAATAGAATTATAAACCAATAAAAAAAAATATAATAATATGCTAACTTTGGTATACACGTAATACTAATCTACATTCGGCTGCCTTTGCGGCCTTTCTAACCATTTATACTCTGATTCTAACAATTGCACACCAATTAGGGTTCCTCAAATTCAAATCAAATCAAATATTGGATCAATTTGAATTTGATCAAATCAAATTGACCCTGATTTGAATTTGATTTGATTCAAATATTTGAATTTGAATTTGATTTGAATTTGAATTTTTAATAGTAATTTTCAAATCAAATCAAATATTTGTCAAATCAAATCAAATTTGGCCATATTTGAATTTGATCAAATCAAATATAGTCAAATTTGAATTTGAATTTGATCAAATATTTGATTCAAATATTTGAAGCTCAAATCAAATTGCAGAACCTACTACCAATAGGCCAAGCCCTTCACAAAATTAGCATTTGGTCCATAATGTGGATCAAATACAGTACACCTACAAACAATATTTTAACCATTCAAATCTAGATGAGTTTTGACCACTCTAGTAGGTTTAGGTCGCAGATAAATTAGTCTGAGCTTCTATTCTTGCATGTAATTTATAGTGATTCTGGCTGATATGACAAAGTCGGCTAAGCCAAAAAATTTTCGGCTTAGCCGGTCGATTTTTTCAAAATCGGCTAATCGATTTTTATTTCCCCAAAAATAGAAAATATAATTTACGCGTATTACGCACAAAAGACATTTTTTATAGTGATCGTCATGCACTATAATTGAGAAAAAAAACCTGTTAAAGCAATGCTTGGTTAAACAATTCTCATACAATAGTACTATAAGATGCACATCGTAATATTTTAATGCATTTAAATGCACATGATACTATGTTGTAGAAAATAACTAAATTTGCACGATTTAACCTGGGTCGCATGACTGATGGCCATGTGACACAGGTTAACCACGCAAATTTAGTTATTTATACAATCTCTATATTATTGTACGGGAACAACCTGTGCATTACCTTCACCTCAATAAAAACAATAAAATAATTAAATCGGGATACTTTCATACTTTTATCAATATTAAAGTGTTTCGATTGAGTTTTATTTTTTAAAATGTGCCAATAAATGAGTGAAAAAAGTACAGGTTGTTACATAAGACCCATACAATAAGTAATGTTTATGAACATTTGATCGAATTCACAAATCAAAATAACACTCAGGCCATTTATTATTGTAATATAGATTCTCTTATTCATGTTTTTATTATTGCAATTGTCATATGTGTGAACTTTTTTTCTGCAAAAAACATTTTATTGTACACACATATTTACATGACATTTTCATTCACCACACGTGCAAACACAACATTAATTAATAAAGTTCTATGAGTTATATAGTCAGTATTCACATGCTAATAGTCTAATTAGAAAATCAGCTAAGCCAGCTAAGCTGATCAAAATTTATCGGCTTAGCCTAGCTGATAAATTTTGATCAGCCAGAATTACTAGTAATTTATATGTATTTGTCCTTGTACAATTTAAGTTTTTATATACTATATGTACCGGTAATTACTTATATAAATTACCCAATAAAGATATAAGCAAGGCCTTACCTTAAAAAAAAAAAAAAAAGTAATTACTAATTTAACATTTTGGCATAATAAAAAAGATGCGTATTTAAGTTAGTCACTACAGATAAAAAATGAAATCATCTTTTTAATAAAAATTATTGAAATTAATTAATTAATTTAGTTTTTTAACAGCAAATAATTAAACCAAATTTATTTGAATTTATTTGCTTATATTGTACTATACAATATTAAAAATTATTTTTTATGGCTGTTTATTAAATTTAAAAATTTATGACAAAATTAAGCTATACAAAATTAGTTAAAGCTGTTTTTATAAATTCTGTGATAGCTGAAAAATTTTCTAATGACCGAATCGATCATTACCAAGTCGGGATAAATAAGCAACCACTTTAAAAAGTTGGGGATGACCAAATTGTTAAGTTACCAAGCCAGAATCAATAAGTTACCTATGTTAGCTGACATCAAAGACATATCGATTCATTCACCACCGATTTTCAGTGTCCCAGAATTTATGAAAACAGCTTTAATAACTGGATGGGTTTTTTAAAAAAAAATTTTTATATATGAAATTTACAACTATTTTCTGAGTCGGAATGAATAAATTACCTACGTATGTTGGATGGAATCAAAAACTTATCGATCCGATCACCACTGAGTGTCCCAGGTCTAATTAATAGTTTCATATTATGAAAACCAAGCAATTAAATTACTTTAAACTGCCATATAAAAGACCCAGGTCTCTTAGAGGTATGTCATTTATTACATGATTTTTACCATAGATACATAGTTAGAGGTAGTAATCACATCTAGTGATGCCACCAAAATTGATTTTTGAAAAAGGCCTATTTCGTCTTCATTAAGAAAATTAAAATTTTTTATAAGGAAGAGCAAATAAAATTTATATAGATATGTTCTTTATAATTTCATCTATTCAAAAAATGTATCAAATAATTTTGTCTTTCAAGTAAAATAGGTCAAAACAATTTCGTCTTCAAATTTTAATTTCGGGTTTTAGAACCCGAAATAATTTCGTCCTCATGTATAATCATGTCTATATATTATATGAATCAATTAGAATTAGATAAAGTGATCACACCATACATGGATAGGGTGGCTACTAAGTAAAAAATATTACATGATAATGGCATGCCCCTTACACCCTACCAACATTAAAACTTAATATTAGACTCTGGATCTAGTATATAGTAGATCATTAGAAAAAAAAAATTTAAAAAAAAGCATGCATTGAGGTTTTCTTCAACCTACTCTAGCTAGTAAATTAATTTGAAATAGTTAATTATAGCATTATTAGAAAATAGAAGGTATAATGTCACATTGGGTGCCTGTTTTGCAGTAACACAAATGTTGTTCTGAAATCTTTAAATGTAAATTTATTATTTTTACTTAAATAAAGTTTCAACTCTGGCACTTTAAAAAAAAAAAAAAAAAAAAAAAAAAAAAAAAAAAAAAAAAAAAAAAAAAAAAAAAAAAAAAAAAAAANCATAGTAAACAACTAAATATTTGAAAAAAACCGCATTTGGTTATTGTAGATTTTGAGATTCACACCTGGGGTGTATACAGCAATTTACGGTAATTAAATTTGTATAATCTTATAAAAAAATTAAATAAAATTCATCGCATTTATATTAGCAGGGTTTTGGTAAGTTACTAGTATGATTCTAGAAAATTTAACATTAATAGTAAGTAATAGTAAGTTACCAAATTAATATTAATTTTTGCTAGAATTATAGCTGTTTTCATGAACAACTAAGAAAATTGCTGATTAACCAAATCGATAAGTTACCAAGTCAGAATCAATAAGTAACTGACTTGATCGAACTCAGAAACTTATTGATTCAGTCATCAGCAATTTTTTCAGTTGTTCCAGAATTTATGAAAGCAGTTGTAAGGTGAAAAGACCCCATGCAAAATTTACTGGTAATTTAAACTTTTTTTTTTTTATAACTTTAGTAAACTTAACAGATCATTTTATCAAATCATCGTATATTGGATAACATTAGGGTTGTTATAACTTACTTAACTGTAACTTATCTTGGTCAATATGTAAATTACTGTACAATGTAGGTATTAAAGTTGGTCAAATCATATGACAATTTCTACCAGCATTAACATGGATAAACAAATGACCAATTAAAACCAAATCCTAGTATAAAATTGTTATTTTGAGCTTATACGTATAACTTACATACCTTACGACGTAAATTACATGTAACATACATGAAATTTAACAACCCTAGATAACATAGATTTTATGCGAACCAAAACTAGATTTTTCACGTGACATCTGGGTCAATTCTAAATGCTGGCCGGGTTAATAGTTGATGCTTCTACAAATGACACAAAAAAGACACGTATCAGGTACGTATGAATGTATGTACAGTACATACATAATTCATATCTGATATCTGATATGTCTGTATGTAGGTGAGTACGTATATCTGATATGCATGAAAGATTATGAATAACACTAATAAAAAAAAAAAAAAAAAAAACCAATTAAGAATTCAAACTATCAAATTTCAATGCTATGCGTGGAAAGGCACATGAGACTGTGATATGATCTATGAACTCCGAAAATGTATTGTACGGTACTGCAGTGTTATTACTACAAGGTTAGCGAGGACAAAGTCCTGGCACCGTGTCACGTCAAAAATCTTTTTCAAGCTGTTGATTAGTGTTCAAAAAATTTTTACATGTAACTTATATTTAAATTTACAAAACGTAAGGACGTACGTACTGTACATACGTACGTACGTACGTACGTATGTACTATACGTATAACCTAACAGTTTGGTACAGTATCATTAGTACGATATTATTTTAGGATATTAGAACAAGATTTTAATAATGATACATATGTATGACAGTGTTCAAAACATGCGGTGTCAGTTAGATCGGGGCCCATAAGATTGATACTCCGATTATCAAAGAATTTTTTATTAACTTCCGGCAAATCTATACGTATAAATCAAATAAAATATAGATCATTTTACTATTTTGATGATATATTTTTTGAAAGATTCCCAAATTGTATAATCTACAAGAATACAACGATAACTTAATGAGGGAATATTTTTATAGTGAAACAATGAATGAAAATTTCAAGTTTATGAATATATATAAAATACTTAAAGATAGTTGTACATTAGTGAGACAGTTCGAATTATAATTATACAAAGAAACGAAAAAAAGTCGTGTTTGCATGCGCCTAAGGTATGACATATAATGTGTATAATTGAGTACAAAAAAAACCAACTGTCAATTCAGATATGATTATGCAGTGATCCGTGTGCGTTTGACGTGCTAGTTTAGGAAAAGATGTTTCAAGATTAGCATTTAATTTAGTCGCTTATCAATGTTTTTTTTTCTGATACAACCCCTTGACACTTTTTATATAGTAAACGTTTATTGAAAATCCGATGAGTCATTAAAGACTTGCCAAAATTATTTGTAATTCTTGACTATCTTGAATGTAAGTAAAAAAGCCAAATTGACATTTAAATTTATCGAACAATAATCACATCATGAAATCATGAAGCCATATGACAAAAATAGATTAATTTTTTTTTAAGTATTTACATAGTACATGTTTCAAAGAAAGTTTTACTATATTCACGAAAAATGAAAACTTGCTTTATTATAATAATACTGTATGATATTCATAATATTAATACTGTATGATATTCATAATGTAATATTAATATTAATATTAATATTAATGTTAATAATAGGATAATTTTAACGCTCAACCAGAGGTGAAATTCACAAACTACTAAGTAACAGGATCGGGTATTCTAAGTAAAAATGTTCAGGACCCCTGAAAACCTCACGAGAACTAAAATCGGGACCTTATAACTATGTTATATTCCTCTTTATCCTAAAACTGCACCCTAAACCCTAAAAATTCCTAGGCTGGTGAATTTCACCACCGGTTAATTTTAAATAATAAATTCTTAATATTAATTAATATTATTGTTAATAATATTTACGATTAATATTAATATTAATACGTATTATTATTTTAATACGTATCACTATTAATCATTTGCAACATATACAATATTTTATCCGAATAGATACGTACAGTACATTACGTATCCACTAATTTGTATAACTATGATTACCTATAATTACGATTTGAGCAGATCCTTCCAAGAATGATAAGTTCAAGATCATCAGCATGAAATTTAAAAGAATGTCAATTGCTTGATCAGGTTTGTTCCGTTGTTCCGTTTTGTAGTGTCAATATTAATGATAAATAGGTTAAAAAGAAATGCCGGCGCTTTTTTTTAATGATTGAAAAATTTGGTGTAGATTATCATTTTATTTTAAAACGAAATTCTAGATTGTATTTCATTCCCCATATTCCTTTTTTTCCAAAGATAGATTTTTGTTATATGATAATTATGATAATTACGGTATAGATCTTGGTATACATGATCTCGATAAAAGATAATGTGCGCGGATATTCTGTTCGTGCTAGGGGTACAATCAACATTGTACTTTCATATCATTGGTGCTGTCATACTCTTATTCATAATTGATAACTTTTATCCGAACGATTGGCATCACGTTCTAATGAGTAAATCATTATTACATATATATGATATATCAGATATCACTTTCATACGTAATGTATCACTCTTGGCCTTCAAAATTTAAACGGCCAATTACGGATTTTTAATAAACGATATTACAATTTCATTGTACAATTTCACGTGAGAAATATGTAAATCATATGATATAATAGTATGAGATAAAACCTTCCAAAAAGCTTTGTGATTTTTAAAAAAAAAACGTGATGTTTTTTTTAATTAAGATTATTTGGTTTGTAGCTGTCAAAAAAAGTTAAATTAGATTTTTATATTTCAAAGTGTGCGAACCGGTAAATAAAAAAAAAAAGGTATTTTTTGTTACGTTTTAAGCAGGTCCTTACATATGGGTGTAAGGGTAATCAAACATTTTAATTACCCCCCTCCCCCTTTTTTAAAAAATAAGCGCCTTTGGGTTCGCTTGAACTTTTTACGAAATGTTTTATACCCTGCATGAATATCAAGCTTAATTTTTTTATTTTTAATTAACCGTTAATTTTATTTCACAACATTAGATCATGGATATACTTATTTTGGTAAAGAAATATCGGTATAAACCGCGTGTATGGTTTATCTTTTTATAAAAAAAAATATATATATACTTTATGAAAAAAGCCACTGAATTTTATTTTTATAAAAAAGATCTATATACGTATAGTACGTAGTCATTTATTTATTTACTTATATTAAATGGATTATCATTAGTTTCACAAGGTTTCATATAATTCTCATAACATGATAATACAGTAAATACTTGACGTTTGTTATGTATGTTTAAATTAATTAATAATTAATTAATGATGATGATAAAAATGTCAGGAAAAATAAATAACAGTGTATATACATACAGATATACAGAATGATTTTATCGATTTACAAAACATTTTTTATAAATAGTCTTTATATGGTGGAAAAAAAAAAAAAGATTACGTAAAAAGAAAAAACGCACCGTGAAGTAGATTTGATTGTTTCGGCGTTTTCCAAAGAATCGAGTCACCGGATTTCCTCAAATATTTTTGCATCACTGTAAACAATTATCACATGCCTATAACTCATAGTAATAGTTCATAGTGTTTTGTTGTTTATAATGTAACACTGCGAATTTTTTTTCGAAATTCTTTTATCGAAACTGTATCGAAACTGGTTGTAATTAAGTACAGGTATATATCACTATTCATTATTTTGGACTATCACCTATATCGATATAAATATATTATTGGTATTATTAATTTTAGAATTCATTATGTATCACAATCTTTTTTTTTTTCTCATGTACCTTTGCGTACTTGCATACATTAAAAAAAAAAAAAAGTTTTTTCTTACGTACGTACAGTACATAGTACTGTATCAGGTATCAAAGATCATTCATAAAAATACAATATTGATATTGTAATTGCATTCACGTTATTCACGTTTTGATTTTTTCACACTCCAAATTGACGTTTAAATAATAAGTTGAATTCTCTTTATATGTTTAAACTCAATCTTATTACGTAAATTTAAGATTACACATGCCCTGATACAAAATTTTTAAGGAAAAAAGAATGATTTAATGAATTCCATTCACAAATTAATACAATATATATTAATCAATAAGGTTTTATCCTTATTAAGTAAAAAAATTTGGTGGGGTATTTTTTTTTCGCAATACTACACTAAACGCTAATGAAATTGTTGGTTTACCAGATTATCTGTTTTAGATGAACCAACATCATTCATCTCATGTCGTCTTTTAAGTCTTTTTTAAGTAGTAACACCAAAATTATACACCATTATCTTTTTTAAGAAATATTCAATCATTGAAAAAAAAAAACATATACATATATATATATATATAAATATATATATAAATATAAATATATATACAGTATATGATATATATATAATAAATAAATAAATATATAAATATTTAAAATATTTAAAATATGAAATGATTGAAGTATAAGTTTTATTATTATGTATTATTACTTGTACTTCATGCTTAGTGTGAATTCTGTCTCGGTGATTGATGTTGATGTTTATATATTGTATCGGGAAATGAATGTTCAAAATATTTATATAGTACGTTAATAGTACGTTAATAGAAACGAATTTGAAAAATCAAAAACTTTTCCATTAGTAAAAATTATAAACAGGTTAACTATTTTAGCATTATAACTAAAAATACAAATTTCAGTTGTTTTGATCCTGTAAAGCCCGCAACGGATCCTGAAAAAAAAAAACTAATAATTAAGAATATATAATGTAAGTAAAATATTTGTAGGGTTGCTAACCTATTTTTCCAATGTCTTTTTACTATTTAAAAAAAAAAAAAAAAAAAAGGCTTCA
>QKWP01000247.1:152923-171269 GCA_003550325.1 Gigaspora rosea
AAAAAAAAAAAAAAAAAAAAAAAAAAAAAAAAACAGGAATATGACAGAAAAAAGCTGGTATATACTTACGTACTGTACGTAAGTACGTAAGTAAATTTCAAAAAAAAAAAATTAAAGTTTTACTATTTCTATCGTTATCTCTATCTTGCATGCACTTGTTTAGAATTTTTAATTTTTTTTTGCCAGAGATGATGATTTTTAAAAACAGGTTATTAAATAAACATTTTTCAAGATTACATAAACAAGATAGGAAAAAAATTCTGGAATAGGATTAATGTCTTTCAATAATATAATATTACGTGTAAGTGCAAATTTTTGTAAGGTTACATATTTTTCACTTTTATTATGTTAATGAAAAAAGTATAGTAATAGTAGTAGTAGTGAGAGAACAAGAAAAGAAAAAAAAAAAAAAAGTGAGAGAAATGTTAAGATCGTTCACAGGATATATATTATGCAGGTTTGAATTACGTATAAAAGAATACAGAAATTAGGTAATTAATAAAATTAGTAAAAATTAATAAAATTAAATAAATAAAATTAAATAAATTAAATCATATTAGTCATATTACGAAATTAATATAAAAAATTAATACAAAAAATTAAATACGTATAAAATTAATTATAAAATTAATAAAATGAAGTAAACAAACAATCAAAAAATCACAGTTTTTTAATTTTAATACAGTAATAAAAGGAATAAAAGGAATAAAAGGATATATACCGATACAGTATCGATATAACGATAATAATGGATTAAATATTTTTAAAGCGCATATATTATGTACTACGTAATCACATACGTTAATAATGTGTATAGTGCATCCATGACTATAATTGTTTTTGTAGTGCGAATTTTGATTGAAAAAATAAAAATCTCACATGCACAATTTTAATTATCACGAATAAATCTTTATGATCAATAGATCACACAATAATTTACCACGTTTTACGAAAATTTTTATTATTTTAATGTGATTAGTTTATAAATAAATTAATATTTGACCAATAAAAAAATTTTCAAGAATGATTACAATCACACGGTTATCACTGCATAAAACTTTGGATAAAATATGAGACGATTTGAACCAATACATACACTCTTATAAATGTAACATAAAAGAAAGAATTAAGAAGCTTCTAAAAATATTTAATAAATTTAAAATGAATATAAAAATGAATATAAAAATGAATATAAAAATGATCATAAAAATGATCATAAAAATGAATATAAAAATGAATATAAAAATGAATATAATAATGAATATAAAAATGATCATAAAAATGATCATAAAAATGAATATAAAAATGAATATAAAAATGAATATAAAAATGAATATAAAAAAAAATGAATATAAAAAAAAAATGAATATAAAATGAATATAAAATTATATAAAATGTATAAAGATGTCAATGTGCGTACGAAACAAACGATGCATATAAGTGTGTACAAAATACAAAAATGTGGGGAAATAACACAGTATATTTTTTTTACTCGCGTTCCATATTGTTTATATTTGCCTATATCTGCCTAGATTCGAACAAACAATGAAAGAAAATTTTATGAACATTTAATTTATTTAAAGCTTTTTGATAGGTTTATTCAGGAAAAGATGATGTACTTTGGATGTGTGTTTCTTTATATTTGTTTATATTACCAACACCACTAATATTAAGTTTAAAAGGATATAGTTGCATCAAAAAGCGTCATTATTTAAAAACATTGTGATGATTTTTTTTTTTGGATCGTAAGCCTGATACCGGTAGCATATGCAAAAATATACAATATAAGACATAGCATATATATATATATATATATATATAATACACGTATGTATATATATATATATAGCATTTAACACATAACACATACATAATAGCATATAGCAACATATTTAATAGCATATAATAACATATAACGCATATAGCATATAAGACACATATAACACACTCTGATGTAAAAAAAAATTTTTTTTTAAATTATATAATGGTATAAAAATTTGTTTTTTTTGATTGAAAAAAATTCTTTCGTACGCACATGTGAGACTTTTCCTGCGTGTTAGTTAACGGTATGTCTGTATGTTTAGTGTGTACTAATCTATCGGTAGAAAATTATTCAACATACAGATATAAACAAACAAGTAGATGGTTGATCAACAATCTTTCGATGATTGGTCCAAATTATGATTCGATATTTAAAGTTTTTCAGGTATAGAAAAATTTCCCGCCAATTTTTTCCATATGTTTCTGCTGTATTGGTTAACAATAATAAAAAAAAGAAATATTTGTTAACGAAGGGATCGAAATATATATTATTGATTATTTAGATATTAAATAATTTATTAAATAATTAATACTGTAATAATACTGTAATAATAATTTAAAAGGAACAACAAACAATTTTAACTTCCGCTTTTTATTTTTTTTTTATTTTTTTCAATATTTATGCATATTTAATTACTAATTACAACACATGTATGGATTAAAAATTATATTTTTTTAAATAAAATATTTATCCCTTTTTATCATTTTTTATCACTTTTTTATCACTTTATTTCATTTTTATCATTTTTATCACTTTTTATCATTTTTTATCACATTTTATCATTTTTATCACATTACAATTTTATCACTAATTTTCGTATGTATAAAGATAAAAAACTTTGTTTGTTCATTCTCGGCACGATAACAATTACGTTCAAAGGTAATTATTATTAAAAAAAGAACAAGTTTTGCTGGTTTTACAAGATATTCGAACAACTGGCGGGAAAAAGATTCTATCTAAATAAAGAAATTTTTTGATGGGGAAACTGGTTTTCTTTGACATGATATGATTTGTTATCTGTTATAGATCATCATATATTAAATAAGGTTAATCTTTCATTCCGAAACACGGTAATAATAAAGATAAAAAAAAAAAAAAAACAATACACATACACAAATATAATCTTTTTTTTTTTTTTCTCTCACGATAACTTTCTGACAAAATCATTAAATTTGAACCACTGGATAAAGTTTAAGAAAAATAAAAATAAAAAATTGCGTTATGTTGGGAGGGACCCCCCTACATAGTGGAAAATCGTTATATTTTGGGAACACGGTAATAATATAAAGAAAAAAAAAAAAAAAAACAATACACATACACAAATATAATCTTTTTTTTTTAACGATAACTTTCTGACCTTCTCCCTAAAGTTTATAAAGTTTATAAAGTTTAAAAAAAAATGTTTTTTTTTTTAAAAATATGATGAAACAATGTTTTTGTGGATGTTCTCATGTAACATTTTTTTTTGTGGAAAGTAATGGTAAAGGGGGTAAACAAAGACAAGGTTATAATATTTATTATACGTACTAGGTAAAAAATTTCTAATAAAGATCATCTCTTGACATCAGTAACTACATTTAGACCGGTTTTTTTTCGAAAAAGTTGTAATCGATTTCATATGTAAGTGAAACAATACTCAATATTTCACAGTGAATTTGTTTATCTGTACACAAGAAAGAAATTAAACCATTAGATGCAAGTAATATTTATACAAAAGTTGCCGTTGGATACAAAATAGGTTAAAACTTTATTTTTCAAAAATACATGAAATAATACCTGATTTTTTATCACTATCAAATTTTATCTGGCATTCAATTTATCCTGATAAACATGTATACATATATGTAGAGTGATTATAACTGTTTAACTGTGTTTAACTGTGTTTAACTGTGTTTAACTGTGTTTAACTGTGTTTAACTGTGTTTAACTGTTTATAACTGTATAATGGATTTGGGATCCTTACCGTATAAGAACTTTGTAGCTTTCCTTGATTAGTAGATATTTTTCAAAAAATAGATATTTGTACAATGAGCATTTTTTAAGCATCATTTAGATTATTAAACATCAAATATTTTTTAAGCATCAAATAACATTTAAGCATCAAGTACTTGATTAAGCATCAAATACTTATTAAGCATCATTAAGCATCAATGCGTGAAATTCAATTCACAAAGGTTTCACAAGCTTTTTTTTTTTAACAATTTTTTATTAACACCAATGAATGAATAGTGAATATCGATTAAAAAAAACCTTGTTTGTGAATAAGTGATTATTATTATAATATATTTATGATATTATTAGACTATATATTATATATATTATATATATTATATATATATATTATATATATATATTATATATATTATATATATATTATATATATATTATATATATATATTATAGCTTTATCTTTATAATTTATCTTATATAATCTTGTATAAAGATTTTTTATCAATTTAATTTTAATTTTATTTTTTAATTTTATTTTTTAATTTTATTTTTTAATTTTATCTTAATTTTATCTTAAAAATTTTATTAGGAAAGCAGTTGCCTATATGCATGTCAAAACCCTAGGCTCCTATTAAAAGAGATACTATAAATTGTGATCACAAAGTGCATAATTCTTAAGCAAATCACACAATTAAATGATTAAAAAACGATCAATTTTTTCAAAAAGGTAAGATATACGTCTGTGGGCACATGGGGATATTTTTTTTTTTTCGTGAGAATAGAAATGAACTTCTTGTGTTACATCTTCGTGTGTCAAAAAACGTCAAAAATAGTTGTTCACAGTACTTACCTCTTTTGTCAAGTTTTTTTGGTCTATGTGTTTAAAATGTGTCTGATGATCGAATGTTAATTTACTCAGGTTTTTAATAATTTTTTTTTTTTTTTTTTATATTTTTCAAAATCTTTACAAAACTTGGAAACAATAAAGTACCTTTTTTTTTTTTGATCACTTTCATACTCATTATTAAAAATTATTTGTTTTGTTTTTATTTCCGAGAGAACTATGAAAATAATCGTTACACCTTTAGCTCTATCATGCAAATATGCATGCAACTGGAGCGTGAGATTACGTTAATGCACTATTAATATAATTCTTTTAGATTATATAAATCTGGATCTGGATTTATAAAATTGTATATTTGGTTATGATTTCCGAACGAAAACTTTGATCTACCAAAACTTCTTTTTCTTTAAACTGTTTATATCAATGTATTTATTAACTATTGTTTACTTTACATACAGTAAGTTACGTACGTACGTACGTACGTACTTAAGTAACGTATGGTAAATTAATGTTTTTTTTTTTTTAGTGACTTTGATCATCTGATCATTAAACTTTTCCTGATACACTTATTTTCTCAACAGTCGAATAGTTGGTTGACAGATTTTTTTTTTTTTTAAATATCTTGAACTACTTTTTAAGGTCATGTTATCGTGTTATCATGTTATCATGTTACCGATTTTTTATGTTACAAAAAAAGTTCACAAGACCAATTAGTTTCTTTTTAATGTGATAATGTGGTAAGTGTTGTAACAGTTTATTATGATTATTATTACTTTTATTACTTTTACTTTTATTACTCATTAATTTTTATTAATTTTATTAATTTTATATCAAAATTATATCAAAAATTATATTCTGAATTATATTATGAATTATATTCTGAATTATATTCTGAATTATATATATTTATAATATACCTTGAAAAAAAACAAGTGGTTTTCAAATTTTTAGATCATCTTCAAAATAAATTTCGTACAGTCGGATCTTCTTTGTCATAATTAATTTATAATTACAATGATTTGCTGGTAATATTTCTGTATTACATAGTCATTCCCTGTCCATCTGTTAAATTTATTTGATCAACATTTACAACATTCACAACATTCACAACATTCACAACATTTTCATTATATATAATTCATAATAAAAATTATAATAATAATTATAATAATAATAATTCAATGCACGCGTTTATAAAATCCGTTTGATTTCGTTTATGTAGCATAAATAAAAAAAAATTCAATAAAAAAATCGGCATGGAATCTACGATTTTATGCTATTCCGATATGTTCTGTCAACGCATTGGGAGTTACATTTTGATGGTGATGCAAAAAAAGTGATAATCTTACGAGCCATCACCATTCTTGACTTTAATCGACACTTCCGAATCGATTAACTCCTCCGTTTATATTAAAGTTCAATTTTAAACATATCTTAACATATCGTTTGACACGCCATCCACGTACAAACTATCCTAAATTGTCAAGTTTTTACTAACTTTTTTTATAAAAAAAGTTTTTGTATCAACTTTCTTTGTATCGCCTTTCATCTCACCAAACCTTTAAATGTTTGCGGGATTATTTACAAACTTGACTTCGTACTACGGTATCGGTTCTGATTCTTGCTCGAAATTCTAATCATATTTTTCTTTTAGTATTTGTGAAACGGTCTCTTAAACGTACCGTAAAGTGTTGTGAGATAAACGCATGTACTTATATATGTATGTACGCAACATTTATTTTTATACCGAATAAATACTAATTAGAAAAAAAAAAAAAAAAAAAGGAGTCATAAGACACATACTTGTACATATAAAAAATTTTTATTATATATAAAAAACCTTATTTCAATTTTTATATACATAGTTGTACTAGTTGTACGTATAATAAAGTGTATATACTGTATATACATATATAAATATATTATTATTATTATTATTATTATTATGTTTTAATATTTTTAAATTTAATAATTGAACCCAGTTTTTTTTTGGTGATTATATAAAAAAATAAATCCCCGCTTTTTGACTTATAAACCTTGATTTACCCAACTACCTCAAATTAACTATCTCAAAATTTTAAATTTGGTGATATCGAAAAATTTTCAAGTTTATTTATCGCATTATATAAGTTCAAAACAAAAAACTTTATAAAGTTTTTAATCCAACAAACCATTATATATTTAACTCTTTTTATATATATATTTTTTTTTTGGCCGTTAAAAAAAATATTCTATTTATACCATTTTCTTTTTTTTTTTTCTTTAAAAAAAACAAGACCTTTCGTCAATATCACGAATTAGTAGATATATTGCTATACTGCTTTTTGTTGATATAAAAAAAAAAATGACGAATAGTCTCAAGTTTCCTCACCATAATTTGAATAGTTCACAATATGAAGAAATTGTGAACGAAAAAAAATTCAAGAAAAAATCTAAAAATTCCAATAAAAAAAATAAAGGAAGAAAAAGCAAAAATGGTATGATATTAAGTTTTATATTTTATTTTATATATAAATATAATTATATCAACGTGTTTGAAAATATTTGTCTATTTATTGACGTGCATATATACTTTTTATCATAAATTCGTTATTTTAATTGATATTATATGCGCTTTTTATATTTTTTGTATTTTGTTTTGATTTTTTGTTGTGATTTTTTTTTCGTATATTTTTTTGTATTTTTTTTTTGTATATATATATTTTTTTTTTTATATTTTATATTTATGAATTTTTTTTTTGTTCTTTTCGAATAATTTCTTTTTATGTTCATTAGCTCATTCGACCGCGCCTTCAAATATACCTATGGACTGTAAAGAACAAAATTATTGCTCAGCGACTGTTTGTACCTCCGAAATTCATCCTACCGAAAATTACGTGCCTTTATTAAACAATTATATGCCGATGTGTAATGAACAACCTATAATTAAAGTACTAGATGATCAAATTCAAAAAAATTCAACAAATAATGATTCTTCATCATGGGAGAAAAAATCTTCTTTGGTAGTTGAGCCAACTTTAATTGAGTCAAACTTAATTGAGATAAATTTACCTCCAAATCAAAATTTCCTTTACCGTTTTCATCGTGTTATAAAAATTGATGAATTAGGAAAGATTATGATAAAGATCATTTATCCCGACAAACCAGCAACTTATATAGACTTGGGTTCTAAAATAGATATTATCAATCAATGTAATACTAGTGATACTAGTGATACTAGTGAAATTAATGAATTCGTTCAAATTCCTTCAATCATACCGGATGGTATCGTTATCAAACTTCCTGGTATGGATTTTTCTTTACTGGTATATCCTAATTCTGTTAATTCTGTTAATTCGGTTAATTCGGTTAATTCGGTTAATTCGGTTAATTCTGATGAATGCGGAAAACCATTGGTGATTTCTTATTCAACTTGTTCTAATAATGTTGTACGAGCTGAATCTGAGCAATTAGAAATGTCCATTTCTGAATTATCTACTTTGGAATTATCTACTTTGGAATTATCTACTTCTGAATTATCTACTTCTGTAATATCTACTTCTGATATAGAAATATCTACGACTGAAAAAGATGCTGAAAACCCTGAAAATATCAACAACTCAAATTGTGATTATAAACATTACATGACTCAAGATTGGATTTCTAATTCCAGAATAAATTCACATGAACAATTATCTTTTGATAGAGGCCCTCCTTCTTTAGAAAATTTTATCTCTTCTAATATTTGTCAAAAAGAACGATCACGTAAGCCTTGTGATCACGTGCCCTCGGAGATTCAATCTGATATATCTACTTCCGATTGTTTGCTTGATGCAACCATTTCTGATTTTGAAATAAATTCAAATATTCAATCTACAACTACTACTTTATTAAATGAACAATTAAATAATGTACAAAATGTACAAGATTCTGATAATAATTCTATAATGAAATTGAAATTACCTCCTCATGGATGTTATCACAATAATGATAATAATGTCAAAAGTTGTATAAATGATCCTACTTTACAACTATTAGATTCTGAAATTGTTTCTTCACTCGAACTGGATTTAACTCCTGAAACTCCTGAAACTTTGATGGTCAAGTTACCAGCTGGTCCTGATAAACAATTAAAATGTCTTTCAAAATCTCAAATACCAAATATTGTTACCAAAAATCTTCCTACAAAATTTGATGATAATGATGATGATAATGATGATTATATTATTGATGATGGTTCTGAATTACCTCGTTCTCCTTTATCATCTCCTCATTCCACTATTTCTTCTACCTCCTTTTCAATGTCTGTCCTTTCAAATTCTTCTTATGCTGAATCAATTAATACGGTAATATCAACTTCTTCTACACATACTGTTGTCGATAAAACAATTTCTTCTTCTTCAACATATTCCGTTTCATCGTCACTTAATCAGTCTCCAGAATTAAAAGCTAACGAAGATCATATAGCTGATCAATGCATTGATGAAATATCATTTAAACAAGAAAATAGTAATTTATACTATCTATCAGAGCGATCTATGTCACCTGAACATTTATCCCCAGTGATCGAAGAAGATGAGACTTTAATTCCAGTGCAAAATAGTCAAATGTCCGATTGTTCTACATTAAATGAATATGATCTAAAGGAATTAAATTATTCCGATGATCTTCATATTGAATCACATGCTCAGGATGATATTGATTTTGATCAATCTTGTGATGAATCTAATGATTCTAATGAAATTCATTATGAAGAATCTGATCATTGTCCAGAACTTGATGCTATTTATGAGCATCTACATACACTAGATTCTGATAAAGACGAATTTATACGTCTTAGTCGTCAATTACAGATTATTAGAAATACTCCTTATCCTGTTGACCTTCCTTTATCAAATTCTTGGTATGTATTATTTTATAATTTTTTTATTCGTTTTTATTTACCGTATTTTATTATGATATACTAATATATATATATATCAATATATATTAATATATATATATATTTTTTAATATATTTGTGTAGGACAATGTATTATGTTGATGTCTCTTCCTCTAAAACTAATACTAGATCAACTTCCAAGAATAAATATTCGTCAACATTACATTCAGTATTTAATTGTTCAACTGTACCTGAACTATGTGAACAATATAAGACATTGACATCATATGTCAAGCCTAGTGATTTGAAAAGTGATTCAAATCTAAATTTTTTTAAAGATGATATTCAACCATTATGGGAAGATGAACGCAATGAAAAGGTGATTTTAATTTTCCTCATTTATTATTATTTTCAATATATACATATTTATATATTATTATTATTATTATTATTATTATTTATTTATTTATTTATTTATATATTTATTTATTTATTTATTTATTTTTTGATATTAGGGTGGTAAATTAACTTTATGCCCTCCTAGACATCAATTAAATGAGTTATGGGATACAATCGTTATGCTCCTTGCAGGAGATATGATTGATTGCGGCGACAATATTTGTGGTGCTATATGTGCTCGTCGTAATCGAGGTGATCGTGTTGAAATATGGATTGGTAGTCAAGTAACTGATGAAGAGGTTGAAAAAATAAAGTTAGTATATTCATGACATCATTTTTGAAATTAAATCCTAATAATAATAATAACAATAATATGCTAATAATTAAATTATTATTGAATCATTGTTTTAGGCTTCGACTCGCTCAAGAATTAGGGTCTAATACTGTTAAGACAGTACGTTACAAGAAGCATTACGAAAAGTAATTTATTGTTTCCTTATGCATAACTTCAAGAAATACTTTACTATAATTTTGGTTTTTATTTTTTTTTATTTTATTTTATTTTTTATTTTTATTACTATTATTATTTTTTGGTTTCTTTTTTGATTGTGATCATTTTACATTTTATGCTTGATCCACAATTATTGTATATATTAATAAGGGGATTAAAAATGATAAAACAGTTAATATGCTAATATAGACTAGGGAAATCCTGATAGTAAATAGTAAATACTTATTATATATACCTCCCTCAAAAAATGTTTATAATTTTACTCTTTTTTTTTTTTTTTTTTAAGCTAGTATTCTTATAACTCTAAATGAAAATTTCAAAAAAGTTCTACGTAAAAAAAAAAAAAAAAAAAAAATAAGGCAATTTATAATAATAATTTTTCGTTTGCATATATTGTAATATTCTCGAAATTTCTACTTAATTATTTTTTTTTTTTTTTTTTTTGAATATTAAAATACAAACTGCGTAAAATTCATTTATTTTAAAAAAAAATTCAATAAATTGTTGATGTTAAAATAAAACTATTATTTGAAAAGTACGTACAGTACATATAAAGGTAAATGCAAAAAATAAATAAACGTATCAGTATCGTCGGATTTGCATTTACATACTGTATATAGGCAAATGAAAAAATAAATATTGACAAAATTCAATGTTTCCAATTTTTGCATGAACTAAAACAAGATTTGATTAATCTTTCATATCTATATAATGCTTCCTTCAAAGCATCCAATTCGTAATGCTACATATAACTCGCTTTCGTGTTTAGTGTGTCTAACTATTTCTAGTATTTAAAATAACACTAGTGTCATTAACCAAATTCGTCCGGAATTGTTTTATTATATTGATTTTAGTTTAGCTGTTTTTCGTGATTTCGTTAGTGCTATTCTTTTTTGTAACTCTATATAACAGTATTAACGTTAGGGGGGACTGATATTTTAACACCTTTTTTTCTAATACACCTCCGTTAATGTAGATAATTTTAAACTACTGTATATACAGTTCAGTATTTATCATTTTTTTTATCTTGATATATCTAGGATGGCATATCACTATGTCCAATTTGTTTGGACATATGTCCAAAAAAATTGAAACCAATTGGACATAGTGACGTGCCATCCCTGATATATATTAAATTTAATAAATTTTTTTTTAATTATATAAAAAAACAGCAAAATTTAAATCAAATTTTGTTAAGCAAATGTTGAGATATTTTTAATTAAAGTTTTATAAACTTTAAATATCAAATACTTTAAATAACCAATTTTTTTTTTTAAAAAAAATACTTATTTTATCATTTAGGTATTTAATAAATAAATTATTTTTTTTTAAAAAAAAAAAAAACTTTAAGTTGAAATTTTAAAAATAAAAAACCAAATAAAATAAGCTAATTTTACAAATTTGTAATTTAATAGCATTTATTATATCTAAATATAACAAAACTTTATCAAGTTACTATCAAGTGCAAAAGTTTATTCACTATATGTTTTGCAGACTAAAAAGAGATAAAATAGACCAAAAACAGGTTTATAAGTAAGGCACCTTAGTAGACTTGATACTATTAAATGAAGATATAGTAAAAAAGCTTTGAATCAAGTTCTATAGATATAAAGTAAAATATATACTTGGTTAGATTTACTATTCTATATAGTATAACTCTTACAAACTTTTTACTATTTGGTACTTTTTTTAATATATTTAGCTCTTTTGAAATTTTAACAAAGTAGGCATTCTGGTTTATTCTTTTCAAAAGATTGGAAATATTTACTCTATTCAAATTAAAAAGATATCAAAATCAAAATTACAAGTATATTTTTTTTTTTCCAACATTCGGCAGTCATGCTATATCTTTATTATTTCATATTGTGTAACTATCAAAATTACAGCTATATGTTCATCATTGTTTTGATGTTGTCTATTAAAGTATGACCCACCCAGTTATCCCTAGGGACACCCATGTGTGACCTGCTATAGCAAAATTTTTGCCTAGGCGCAGCCTTCCCCTTTAATAAAGAACTTAGACTACACTTCATAGGCCAGGATTTGCCGCCTGTAATTACAAGTATATTTTGAATACAAAATAACAATAAATAACATATGAAATTTTTTAAAAAAAACTATTAATAAAATTTCTTTGTAGAACTTTTTTTAGTATAAATTCATTTATTTTCTTTTTTCTTTTCTCATTTCTTTTTTATATATATATTAGACTTATTTTTTTTTTTGCTTTTGCATCTTGTCTTTTATTATATTTGGTTTTTTATTTAGATTATATTTTTTAAACCATTTATTTTAGTAAGCAAATTTGTTTACTAAAATTTTTAAAAATTTATAAAATTTGGTTTTGATTTATTTTTATTAAATATTAAGTTATTTTAAAATTTTTATATTAACAATAAATATAGATTATATTTTAATGATTTTAATTTTTATATTTTTACAAAAAAAATTTAAATTAACTATAAGCTAAAAAAATTTAAAATTTTAAAAATCTTTGATTTTTAAGGATTTTATTTTTAACTATTTAACAAACTTTCAAAAATTTTGACACAAATTATAGATTAAATTATTATAAACAACTTTTATTATAAAAGTTTTTATTATTGGTGACTACTATATATACCACCTAAATTTGCTATTCATATCTTTTATCAAAATTAAAAAATTTTAAAACTTTGAGCAAAGATATGTCGACAAATATCTGACTAAATTTAATGAACTTTTTTTATTTGAATTTATAAAATTATAGAATTAAAATAAAAAAAACTTCATCAAATTTAATTAAGTAGTTGTCAAGAAATAGTCAAGAAATCTTTGCTCAAAGTTAGAGAAAAATCAAAATATCTATCAAAATAAAAGCTGTGCCAAAATTTTTTAAAACTTTGAGTGAAAATATCTTAACAACCATCTGACTAAATCTGATAAACTTTTATTATTTGAATTCTATAAATTCATAGAATTCAAATAAAAAAAGTTTATGAATTTGGTAAGATGGCTATCAAGATAATTTTGTTCAAAATTTTAAAAAACTTTGGCACAGTTTTTATTTTGATAGATGTTTGATTTTTTTTTTAACTTTGAGTTAAGGTTTCTCGACAACCATCTGACTAAATTCAATAAATTATTTTTATTTTAATTCTATAAATTCATATAACTCAAATAAAAAAAAGTTCATTGAAATTAGTCAGATGTATATTAAAATATCTTTGCTCAAAGTTGGAGAAAAATCAAAACATCTATTAAAATAAAAGCTGTGCCAAAGTTTTGTTAAAACTTTAAACAAAGTTATCTAGACAACCATCTGACCAAATTCTATGAACTTTTTTTATTTGAATCATATAAATTTATAGAATTCAAATAAAAAAAAGTTTATTGAATTTATTTAGATGGTTGTCAGAACTTTTTAATAAAATTTCAAAAATTAGTACATAACAATACAAGCAATACTGCCTGATAAAAAATTAATATCTGTATTAATTTCAGGATTCTTAATTAGTATATATATAGGGTGAATAAAAACTCTTTCCCGTACACCCCTGAAAATCGCAAAACACAACAAACAAAAAATTTCATCAGCGGAAAAAAGCATCCTTTGCATAATAACTAAGCTTAATTAAGTATTAACTAGACAGAAATTGTCTGGGCTTCCCTTCACAACGTCCAATATAAAGCGAAGTCGAAGTCGAGCCACTCGTACGCTTTCTTCTGCTTTAAAACCGTTGCCGACTATGTCGGCAACACAAGATTCTAGTACCACCAACATGGACACTCAAGAAGAGGACGATAACCGTACTTCTATGGAAATAGACGACTACAACACGGAACAAGCAACAAAAAAATCTAAGGCTGAGACTTCACCACCTGTTGCAGTACGGCCAGGAACCCCTCCCCCCAATAAAAGTGTTGAAGAAAATTTGGATGTTTCTGGGGAATCTGTGTTGATCTCGAAAAATTCACCTATGACGTCAGCTCACCTGCCGATCAAAACAAACCCGACAAATTTACCAGGACCTGCATCAGTACCCATTACATTTTCCCACGATAACCTCTATGTGTGTCACGAGGCCACAACAACAACCCAAACCGATCAACCGACTGTGGGAACACAGGCCCTGAGCCAACAACCGGAATCAAACACCTCAATCGACCTAACAACCTCAACAAACTCACAGAACGACCCATCTCAACATGTGTTCACCGAAAAAGACTTCTTCGACTTCGATATCGATACTGTTGAAATCAATAAACAACGCCCACCGGCTGACCCTACGAATAAACAACAGGACATAGACATGGAGATTGTTTCAGATTCTACTATTGAATTGGACCACCTAGAAACGACACCTTCAAAGCCCAATAACATACAACTATAACCAAATACAACCCCTAGGCTCACCTACAGCGCGGTAGCATCAGAAAAAAAAGTTCCTTCTACTAATCGGAAAGTCGACAGAGGAAGCTTAAACAAATGGAAAGAACAAGTGCAAAACGAATTACGAAATCAAAAGCAAGCCCAGAGGCTTGATAACTTCAATGAAGAAATCTGGAACATAGATAAAATCACAAAGATCCTATATTCAAAGGAGAATCTCATGGAATTTACGAGATACAAACTGGACACTATACCAACCGACATCCGAATTCCCACAGCTATTAATGCGAAAATTCACCATAAGGATACTGCATTCTTTTGTTCTTTTACCAGGACAACTGCAGCCCAAGCCCCCCACCAAATTGAATTTACCACTCTCTTGAGCAAGGCTACAGACCGATACAAAAGACTACATAATATACCCATGACCAACAAAACCAACCGTGACCAAATTTTTTTCGGCCTCCGTCAAAAGATTGCAATTGACTACTTGAAAAATTTAGACTTTCTTGAATTAAATGGCCACGAAATTACTAGCTGGTTGTTTTACCTGTGGGGCTTTGGCAAACTAGAGAAACATGTCGACTTCGGGGTAGCCCGTGCAACAATAAATAGCGTTATTAATGAAGCAATTACTTCCCTTCCTGACAAACCAGAAGATATTTCTGAAGATATCCGTACGATTCTACCCTTCCAATTACCAATAGATGATCACCATAATATGCGACAAATAGTCAGCACACTCCGTCTAATTTTTTCATTTCAACGCCTTCCGGAATCTTACTTTTTGTACACATGCATACCGCTACCCGCCTACCCCGCAGACTTAACCTCTGAAATAACTAACCACTTCCCAATTACCAACTACAATGAACTTCGCTCCCTCTCAGAATACTGTAGGGAATTGCGCAAATACTAAATATTCAAAGAATTACCACCCTCATATTTTGACTTACCTGCAGTCGAGACTAAATCTCATCTTCCAGTAACCCCATAAGAACTAAATAAAGAAATCCGACACCTGTTCCTCTTTGTAGCCAAGAATGAAACTGAATTCAAACGACATATTGAAATCTTAAAAGAATACTATTACTTCAAAAGACTTCCAAATGACTATATTCGTCAAAGGCATTGCTTGCCGAAAAAGCCATCAGAACTAAAGTAAACAAATACTCTTTTCCCCTCATGGACCTGCCTATGGTACAAAAATTCATTGCTGAAATGGAAGACGAATACTACATTCCCGAACCACTCCCGACCGAGTACTCAGAAATTAATTTCACGAAGAAACCCGAACTCCCATAGGACTTCAGAAAAATCCAACAAATTAAACTGAATATACCTATCACAGACCCTAGAGAATTGGTAGCAACTGCTAGGAAACTACGAAAATTCTACTTCTTCCGTCAAATACCACAAACATGGATTAGAATCCCCAAAAAGGAACAACACCAATCTCTTAATAACAAACCAAAATTACCTGTTGACCTCCATTCACTCAAGGAATCAATTGCTAATACAATACCTGTTTTATCTATCGACCTACCAATTACTAACTATGAGAAAGTGATCACTACAGTAGACATACTCCATGAATACTTCGACTTCTGCACTACTCCACCTTACTTATTCGAACTACTCGACCGTCCGAAACCTGAATGGGACTTATATGATTATGATGATATCTAGGAAAACTATTGAAACCCAAACACTTGCGCAACTACTCAACACTAATCTATCACAAATTATATCAAATGAACCAACACCCGACCACACTCTACCACTCACTATCACAAATGAATTAACATTCCTAATTGAGGACAGAATAAACATTACTACACATAACATCAGAGGACTGACAAGACTAGAAAAAGCACAAAGTTGGATCGAATACTGTGCCGAATCCAACCTACACATCATATCCCTAAAAGAAACCAAACTCACAGACTCACGTACCCTAAACCTCACTAACCCCTTATACTTTTTTTATTNCGAATCCAACCTACACATCATATCCCTAAAAGAAACCAAACTCACAGACTCACGTACCCTAAACCTCACTAACCCCTTATACTTTTTTTATTCTTCCAACTTTGAACCATACACAGCCAAGCAAAAGGACTCCAGTCTTGGCACAGCAATAATGATCTGTAACCAGCTACAACCGTACATTCATGACATCTGCACCCTACCCGGCACTGCCATATATATAGACTTCTACTTCCCTGCCAACAAAACCCGCATTATCTTTACCTATTTACCATCAAGTTCAAACCATCCCCACCTCAACAAATACACTCAAGAAAAAATCTTCATCTGGTTTCTAGAAGCAAAGAACAGGAACTGGAATATAATTTTACTAGAAGACCTAAACGCAAATCAGTTTAGAGACAAGAAATTCCCGCTCTTCAACAACCTAAACTCTGCCAACGCTACCAGCCTATTATCATTTTATGACATTACAACACCTACATGGAAAGGACCCAACTCAATGAGTCAAATCGACGACTTATTGTGTAACTCCGATATAATCACGAACATGGATAACCCCACAATCACTGATGCCAGTTACATCACTGGAAGTGATCATAACGTTATCTCCACCACATGGCACATCAACATAACAAAACAAAAAAATTATCGAAACAAAAAATGCAAACGAAAAATATATCAGTATACGAAAATGACTATAAAAAACTGGGACGAATTTGCAGCAGAAATTGATAAAAGAATCAAACAAGAACTACCACAATAGGAAACAGAATGGGATGCAAAAGAATTAGACAGATGCTGGAACATCTGGACCGCCCTGGTCAAGAATACGATGAATAAACTTATCCCCTTCACCTTCACAACTCCTAAGAACTTCTATGCTCTATCCCTTAAAGCTACCCACTTACACCTTGCACTAAAATCAATGAACAAATGTCTTAGACTCCTGACTATACAACCCTCACCTGAATCGCTTGACCGATATAATAAATTACTTTCCACGGCAGCTGAACTTTCAAACACGGAAATCACTCCTCTCACACCAGTTGACCTAGGCTCCCTCCTCCACAAACGATCCAACAACTTAAGCAAACTAAACATACTATTTGGGCTGCCCGCAACTTAGAAAAACTACAAGAACAAAACGATAAAATAAACTTCTATGTCAATCGTCACTACAATGACTTCAAAGATAACACTTCCAGAATGTTAGACAGTATCTTAAAACAAATATCAGATCCAGTCAGGACAGATAGAATAATTCTCTCTAAGCAAATACTAACTGAAAAACAAAAAGTCCTAGAACATATACGCACACACTTCGAGAACTGAACTAAAGCCAATTCGCCCAACAAAGAATTAAAAAAGGACTGGGAAGAAGCCTATCTCCCCTTAGTGAGCATAGACCCCTCCATATATGAACCACTAACTATACCCATCTCTCTTGATAAAATCCAATCCACAATCGATAGCGCATCTAAAAATAAGGCTACTGGACCTTCAGCAATTCCAAACGAAATCCTACAACATCTCCCTGTTGCCGCAATAAAGATACTTCAAAAGATCTTTAACAGCTGTCTAAAACTAAACCGCAC
>QKWP01000247.1:187086-229682 GCA_003550325.1 Gigaspora rosea
AATCTCTGATTCATCATCTAATGACTTGTTTTGCAAGAAATCATCCTCACTAGATAGACTAAAATCTGGGCTAAAACCTGCAGGAGCATGCTATTCCTCTAATAATACATTGTTATCCTTACTAGATGGACTATGACCCTTTAGGGTCGCCCCTTCGGGCCTGCGAAGCAATGACCCTTTGGGTCTAGAAGAATCAGTAGATACTTGGACCGAATCTTGCTTGTAAAAAGTCAGGTTGATTTCCGGTTTAAATATCTCTCTCTGGGACTTATGTACTGAAAGAGGTATAGTAATTACTTTACCTTTATTTATTAACTTGAATTCACGCTTGAGTGCCTAATAATATCCAAGGTTTATCATCGTCCATTACTGGAAAATCTTCTGTAATTGTACAACTATTATCTCCATAGCCAAAAGTAATTGGTACATTATAACAAGTTCCAATAGATTCTAAAGAATTATTATGCCATTTTACAGAAGGTTTTTTATTTTTGTCAATATTCATTCCTAATAGTTTTGCAAGTCCTTTTGATTTAAGAGAGCAGTTTGCTCCACTATCTATTAACGCACCAGGTACTTGAATGTTTTTTCCAGATGGTGAAATAATTTGGCAAGTAATAGTTGCAACATCATTAGGAATAATTTTACGAATAAAATTAATCTCTATAGGATTTGGCCATGAAATTTCTGCTTCTGGTTGTATTTCTTCTGGGACCTTTTGGGATAGTGTATTTGCTTGCTGGGTAGCAATTCGAATTAGATCAGATATTGGTTGCAAAATATGTGAGAATACCATAGTAATCTCATTCCAGAACTTTTCTCATTCCTTGTCTGAGAAATTTGAAGTAAAATGATTTAGACAGGATCTTTTAGTGCAATGAATTCGGCATTAATCATATTATATCCATTAATAGATACTTCTTTAGGTTGTGTACGAGTAAATGAATCAACTATTGATCATAAAATAGCGAAAAATGCATTTAGGGTAATATTATCTGTAGGAATTTTAAGTAACCTAATATCTTTACTGCTCTTTTTATCAGAAGAAGTGTTACTAGATTTTTTGCTAGAAGTTTTTGATCTGGCACTTTTGCGCTTCTTTGAGCTTTTGGTATTAGAAAAACTTATTTTTTTTTTGTAGCATTGACTTCATATTCATCTGAATCGCTTTCTGAACTACTAGACTCGTTTTCAGATGATTCAGAAGATCCCGATTTGCTTTGTGAATATGACAAGGTATTGGTTTCAAGTTCATTTTCACTTGATGTTGTATCATTTTCACTAGAGTCTGAAGATGATTTATCAGAAATTATATGGGCATTAACATGCTTTGATCGACCTGATGATTTCTTTTTTTGGGTCTTAGATTTTGATTTTGATTTAGTCTTGCATCGAGAAGATTTAGGCTTACTAGAAATCNTTAGAAAAACTTATTTTTTTTTTGTAGCATTGACTTCATATTCATCTGAATCGCTTTCTGAACTACTAGACTCGTTTTCAGATGATTCAGAAGATATTGCGAAGCAATGACCCTTTGGGTCTTCTGATTTGCTTTGTGAATATGACAAGGTATTGGTTTCAAGTTCATTTTCACTTGATGTTGTATCATTTTCACTAGAGTCTGAAGATGATTCATCAGAAATTATATGGGCATTAACATGCTTTGATCGACCTGATGATTTCTTTTTTTGGGTCTTAGATTTTGATTTTGATTTAGTCTTGCGTCGAGAAGATTTAGGCTTACTAGAAATCTTTTTCATAGTTTTGGCAATTTTAGTTTGATTGATATGAAGGTCTTCTAATTGTTTACGAATATCTTCAATAGGATCATCATCATCATGAAAACCACTAGAATCATGATCAGGATTGACTTTTGCAAGATCATCTAAAAAGCGATCTATATGAATTTTGTCTGCTTTTTCTTTACCAGGACCAGGCTTTTTAGCTAAAGTCTTTTTAGCTTGCTTCATAATCTCTATAAATTGTCTAATAACTTCAGTATTAGAGTCAACTTGAGATACTTGTTTTGGCTTTGCTTCAAAGATGCGCTTCTCTGAGGCTAGACCTTGTTTTTCTCTGGAAGCTATTCTTCTTCTACAAGCTTGTCAATATCTGCATTATAATAAAATTGCTGTTGATGCTCTATAGCAGATTTTGGAATAGAATATGCACCAGATAATTGCTCTGTTTTATATCTCTCAATTTCTTCAAGTTCTGTAAGCAATTCAGATACAGGCCTGTTAATTCCAATACGTCGAATTTCTAATTGATTATCAGGAGAGATACCACGAATAAATTGTAATCGAATTTGTTGTTCATCAATACCAGCAAGCCTAGCAAGTTTACGTAACTTAGAATAAAATTGACCTACAGGATCATTGCCTTGAACTGTTGACCCAAAGAGCATTCGCTGTTTTTCTGCAGTAACTGTAGGATAGTTGGTCTTGAACTAGTATATTGTTTCTCCAAGCATTATTCCAACTACAACTACACTATTGTCTGTATTAGCATTTGGCGCATTGGGTAATCTATCTGTTGGGCGCCCATCAGCAAAAGACCAGTCTTCATCAAATACTGTATGAGCTGGAATAACAATATTTCCGGTCTGGCCCACGGCGCCATGTCTTAAATTTGCTCCAAGTTGTGCTGCTGTTCGTCCCTGTACTGTACCTAAATTGGCTTGGCCAGTATTATCTAATAAATTTCTCAATTCCCAATTTTTTCTTCGAAGAGATCTTTCATACCAATCTTTAGTATTACCTTTGAGACATGTTTCAAAAAGACCATGTGCTCGAATTCTTTGAGCATGTCCAGCTGCTACATCAATTCCTATAGCTACAAGATATGAACGAAAAGAATCAATAAATTCTTCTGGATCCTCATTGGGATAGCCATAAAAATTTGGAGGTGGGTATCCTGCCATTCCTCTATATTGGTTATTTATAGGTTGATTATTCTGAAGTACAAAAATTTGTTGATTTAAATTATTAATTAATTGTTCTGAATTTTGGGCCCGATTTTTCCACTTGCCCCACTTATTTTGTAATTGGTGATAGGTCTGTCTGTTTCTCAATTTTAATGCAAAGCTTTCTATAAGCAATTCTGATATCTGTCTTTTTTGTATGCAGATTGTAATTCACCCATCAAGTTCTCGAGATTTGAATATATTATGCTGTGTTCTGTGGGCCTCATAAGCCTGGTGAAGAAGATCATAGTCATTTTGAAGTGTTGCTAACTGGGTTTGTAAATCGGCAAACTGGGTCTGTGGATTGGCTAACTGGGTTTGCAAATTTATTATCTGGGTCTGCAAGTTCGCTACTCGATTTTTAGCATTAATTGCTCGAGCATTTGCTCGTGGATATATTTGTAGCACCAATCTTTCAAATCTATTTCCAGCATAAGAAATTATATCAAGATATTTTTCAATGCCATCTATTGTAGGTACTATTGTAATTGGACTCTGAAAATATTGTCTAATGTTATCAATCTCTTGCTGAATTCTATTATTTTGGATTGTGGCTTGATTTTTAGAAAGAGATAATGTTCGGGAGGATCCTGGTTGTTGTGCCATATCTTGAAAATTGTTTTCTATATATAATTTTTAGAGTTTGCAAGAAAAGAAGTCTATTTCATCATGAAAAATAGCTAACCATTTTTCTAAATAATCTATATAATTCCCTTGATTTATAGAATCTTGAAGTGCCTTTTCTAACTGTTTTTTAAGACTAGAAATTTCTGATCTTAATGGGTCTAACTTCTCATTCCGAATTGAGATTTCTTTTTCAAGATAATTAATATAATCCTCTTTTGAGTCCAGATCCTATTGTAATTTGCGGACCCGATCTTGTATTGCTAATAAAGCACTTTTAAATTGATTAATTCTACTAGATGATATATTTTCTAGCAATGGCATCTTTTTTTAAACTATAATAAGAAAAGATGTTATCTATTCCTATTATTCATGTAGATTTTGAAAAAGCTCATGAATTAGATATATCTATTGCTTTGCGTAAAATTTATTATCAACCTAATGGCTATCAAAGAACTGCGAAAAAATTGTATGAAGCTTCTCTAAAGGCTGGGTTTGACTTTGTTGAGGATGAAGTACGTGATTGGCTTGAAAAACAAGCTTTATATCAAATTCATTAGCCTCGACCAAGATTTATTCCTAGAGCTTCATTTAATAACATACAGATTCCTAATGAATGCCATCAAGCTGATATTCTTTATATGCCTCATGATATGATTAATAACAAAATATATAAATATTGTTTATGTATAGTTGACGTTGCTTCAAGATATAAGTGGGCAGTTCCTTTAACAGATAAGACATCTAGTAGTGTGGCTAAAGCTTTTAAAAAAGTTTATAGTAATTTCAAGTGCCCTCTTATTTGGCCTAAGTTATTAATGGTCGATCCTGGTTCAGAATTTAAATCTGATTGTAATAAATTAATGGATAAATATAATGTTAAAATTAAGGTTGGCACGTCTCATAGATCCCAGGCTATTGTTGAAAGATTTAATCGTACTTTGGCAGAAAAATTGTTTCGATTGCAAGATGCTTCAGATTTATTATTGCCTATATCTAAGAGATCGAGAGCTTGGGTTAGAAATCTTTATATAATTATTGATAATCTTAATAATTAGGTAACTAGATTAATTGGCATGGCCCCTGCTAAAGCTATAAAAATGAAACAAATTATTTCGTCATCTTCTAAATTACGCAATGGATCCATGGGCTTTGATGAATCCAAGCTATCTTATAATACTCCTGTAAGATATTTACTTGAACCTGGTGAGTTAGAAGGTGGATTTAAGTGTGCGACTAATATGAACTGGTCTCCTCAAATTTATCATATTAAGGAATTTTTGGTGCAAAAAAATCAGCCTATCTTATACTGGCTCGAAGATAATAAAGCCAATAGACCAAAGCGATCTTTTGTCAGAGAAGAGCTTCAAATTATTCCTTCTAATACAGAATTACCTCCTCAGTAGGTGCTTATGAGTTAAAAATATTCGTGGAATATTTCAAGTTGGTATTTGTTATTACTAGCTTATGAATTAATTTTCTGATAGAAATTTATCTATATTATCAATTTCATTATTATCAAGGAAATTATCAATTTCACTTCGAATTTTAGTTAAATCTTTGAAATATGGTTTTGCTAATTTATAATATAAAAGATTAAGATTCCCAATAGCTTTTAATAGTTTGGGTTCAAATCTATACCATTGTTTATATTGCTCTTTCATCTCTATATATTTTTCTTTATTCGGAAATCTGTTTTGCATATTTCACTATATATTCATCTGGCTCTTTATCATTAAATAAATTTCTATATTCCTTTTTATAACCTTGCATTAATTTTCTATCTCTAGGTTTTCCGCAATAATCTGCTACTATAACTAACTCTTTGATAGCTTTAGCAACGTCTTGCCATTTAGGCATTAATTGATTTTCAGTTGAGGATTTGGCCTCATTGGATAACTGATCGATGTTTTTATTAGTAGATGACATTTGAATATATGATATGTTTTGATTATCTAAAGTTTTGTATATGGGTGTTGGTGTTCTGTTGTTTGTATTAATATAGCAGATTTTTTGTTCAATTTGAAAATTCATATATACTAGATATATACCATGCTAGGTGATTATACTTGTGATTATTTACTCAGAACTGGAGACATCTGTGGGCGTACTTGTCATTGGCCTGAAGGGTGCCATGAACATTGGAAGGCTAGAAAGCATTTTCCTTGCAAAGTTTGTAGTAAACTGACTAGCTCTAAACCTGGCCTTTGTAGAAAGCATGCTAATGGATATTATGTAACCCAGTATATTAATAGACTTCAAGAAAAGGCTCAGGAGCTTCTACTTTATAAAAATTGATATAATTGGATTAGTTGACGACGCGATTAATTTTTTATTATCACTCTAACATGTATGAATGACGACGTGATCAAATATNATACTAGATATATACCATGCTAGGTGATTATACTTGTGATTATTTACTCAGAACTGGAGACATCTGTGGGCGTACTTGTCATCGGCCTGAAGGGTTCCATGAACATTGGAAGGCTAGAAAGTGTTTTTCTTGCAAAGTTTGTAGTAAACCGACTAGCTCTAAACCTGGCCTTTGTAGAAAGCATGCTAATGGAAAATATGTAACCCAGTATATTAATAAACTTCAAGAAAAGGCTCAGGAGCTTCTACTTTATAAAAATTGATATAATTGGATTAGTGCTACTTTGGAGCGACTCTTCGAGTCATGACAACGTGATTAATTTTTTATTATCACTCTAACATGTATGAATGACGACATGATCAAATATTTATCGTCTTCTAGCTATATAAAAATTTACACTAAGCTAAAGTATATAAAAGTGCTATAAAATATAGCAGGATAACGATTAAAATGATTTTTAATCATCTGTCATATAGAGGTATAAAAAAAGTGACCCAGAACTTCCATTTCTATCCTACTCCTTGTGTGCTGCTCTTTTTTCTAAGATTTCTTTTGTGAAGCTACCTGGTGTGATTCTGCATGTCTTGCCTTCTTCAAAATGGACTGCCCAAGCCTGTGATAGGACCTGTCTTCTATGTTTATTCCAAAAACTAATTGAGAATACCAGAGCCTTATTCTTTCCTTGCGGTTTCCATTGGAAGACATTTGTTTTGCCGAAATAGTACAGATATCTCTTAACTCGTGGTATGCTTACTTCCCAAAATTGTAAAAATTTCTGTCATTTTCTCATCTGCACTATCCACTGCTTCTTTCACAAATGGAATTCTGTCCTTCGAAATTCCCATATTATTTCTCGAGGTTTTTTTATTCTCTATTAATCCTGCTTCTTCTTTACAAAATTTGCATTCTATCTCCTACTCTGCTTTCTTTTTTCCTTTTGTCACTTCTTCTATCTTTTGTTGCGGTTTTATGCTTGTTCTTACGTTTTCTATTTTCTTTACTTTTGAATTTAATTTAGTTTGTAATTCTGTAGTACCATAGTCTTGTTGACCACATTCTTGTTCAAGAAGGACCGCTATACCTGAGCTAGATGGAGTTTTCTTCTCTTCTCTTGTAGTCTTGCTAATTTCTTCTCTATTTCCTTCTTTGCTAGAGTTTTCATCGTCTCTTATTCTTAGATATTCATAGTAATTATATAACTCTATTATACTCCTGAATATACAGATTGTCTCTGGGTTTGTCCCAGTAATTTTTGCTATTTCTCTGTCTATTCTTAGAACCTTATTGTTATGCTCTTTCATTAGAACTTCTTGTTCTTCTGCTAATCTCATAAATATCATTTAATATTTATCTAATTTTCTAAACCAATTTATACCCATCGATGTTCGTTGATTATCTTGCATTACTGATTTCTGCATGCTTCTATGGAATTTCCAAATCTATAATTGACCTTATTCACGTGTTTGATTGTTTGTTTATTTTGTTGTTTATGTGTTGTGTTTTATTTATGTGTCACCAATGATCTGCAGTTGGGGGTCTACAGGATTTTCCCTTTTTTTCCAAAAAAAATTTTTCAAAACCTGAAGTTTTTATTATTCCAAGTACCTTGTCGTTTTCATTGTTTGTGCTATTAAGTAACTGCTACTTATTTTCCTACGTTAAAGTTTTTTATTAAGAGTTGTACCTAAGATAGCTTAGTGTATTTTGTGTTTTTTCTTGTTTTCCTTTTGTAAAAAATTTGGTCATAGTGATTAGCAGAAAGAGTTGGGTTTTGGTTATAGTAGTTATATACTATAAAAATTTTATTTACATATTTGCATATATAAATAAATCTATTAAGGGTGTTCTCAAGAACCTGTCAAACGGGTCTGGGATAAATTTTATTTGTAAAACAAATAATTTAATGAATCAAATATATTGATTATTCCAATGAATAAAGAACATAATAAAAGTTTAATATGTCAAAAAGAAAATTTTATTAGCAGAAGATCGTTAAACTGATCAAGAGCATTTATCAATCAAGGAATAGAGGCCCAAATGTCTTTTTTTTTGGTATAGAGTTGCGATAATTGGGCAAAATTTTTCATTAATTGATTAAAAAAAAAGATTGTTCAAGTATTACTTTTTTTATTTCAAAAACATTATAAACCTTAATAAAAAATTGTTATTTTTTATGCTAAAAATCTTCGCCGTAAATATAAAAAGGCATATTTTTGTTTTCTGGCAGCTTGTAGATTCTGATAAAGAAACAGTAGATTGCTTTATCATTTCGTTGATCCATCATTTTCATTTTTTCATTTTTTTTATTATTATTTGTAAAAACATTTGTTCAAGCAATCAATATTTTAATTAATCGCGATACTTGAGCACTAACATGATTATAAATTAATCATATTTAGGAAAATATGTGAGCATATTTCAATTCTATTATTATCCATTTTATCAGTTTTCAACTTCTATGCTATCGGTTCTCAAAAATTGCTTAATTAATAGCGCTATGATGGTTGAGCATTATCTCAATCACTAGCAAATCACATCGAGCGTTCTGTTTAAGAAAACTCTAAATCTTTAAAATTATGTAATATTTATAATTCTTGTATATTTTAAATTCCAAATTTATATTTCACAATATTATCTATTGGGAATTAAATTCTCAGAATCATTAGTTGGAGTTGATGGCGATAAGAACATCAATATTTGTAAATAAGAAAAAATCAGTATCTTCTATATTGCTTCTTTGGCTGTATTTATATATCTATAATATATAGTAATTGTAAAGAATTAAGAAAATAATTAGCAAGTGGTGCATTTTCAAATTTGCCTGAATTTTGTGAAATTTTCAGAATTTGCAAAATCCATTCTATATTAACCCTAGCTGCCACAATAAAATTGGTACAGTAGATTCTTAATTTTGATTGGCTATTAAAAAATTGGGCCGGAACTACTTGAAATTTTACCAATAAGATCACCACTATCTATTGAGTGAAAAATCATTCCTGAGCCAATTTTATTAGAGTATGGGTCTATTTCTATTTTTTGGAATAAAAAATTAAAATTTAATTCCGGCTAGAAATTAGTAAACAATTATGTAATGCAGGCCAAAATTTTGTAAATCATAGCTGTTGGCCAATAAAATTGAGGATCCGCCGTAACAACTTTGTTGCAGAAGCTATGGCTAATCTAGTAATTTTTATTGGTTTAACAATTTTGAATTATTATTGCCCAAAATAAATCTTAACAATTAATTATTCTCAACTAAATTTACTATTATCTATAGAAAATAATGAATAAAAATTGCATATTTTTGTAAAGTCTAATATACTATATTTTAGATATTTTTTTATATAAAATATTTAAATTCTTGATTTATTAAATTTAAAATTATTTAAATATTGTATTTATTTTATAATAGATTAATATTTAATTTGATAATAATATAGTATATTATAATTTAAAAAATAATTGTACTATAAAATAATAGTAAATATTATTTTTTAAAGAATTAATATATTTGTAACCATAGGTTACAATAACCAGAGTCCATAACTAAGCCCAAATATACTATAGTTAGAGTTAGGATTAGTATAATATTAAGGTTAAAGTTAGGGTTAGAGTTGTGATTGGCTAGGGTTAGAGTTAGAGTTAAAGTTAAGATTATTACAAAATCGTGAGAGGAGCATTTTTTGTTAGTAACACAACAGGGGTTACCCTAGTAAAATTTTGAGTTATTAACAATTTTATAAAATGTGATTACAGTAACCATAGCTACAAACATATAAATTCTTTTTTAAATTATATATTAAGAACATTTAAATAATATTATGAACATTATTAAAAAATTAGTCAATTCAGTCCATCGAATTGAGTTACGAAAAGGGTTATTAAAGTTACAAATCGAATTCAAAGATAAGTATAATTTCACTATTTAGAAGAAAATATGATTTATCCAATGATAATAAGGAAATTCTTTATTATAATTTATAGAACTGTATGGTCTCTTTTGTTCTTGAACTTGAGGCCTTTATATACATTTTAAATTCTATCTGTGTTTACGCAGCTTGGACCATACTATTACTATGTTTACACTGTACTGACTACATTTACTTCATTACATCTTAGGCTTTCATTGTTGGGCTATGCATACTTTTGTACTTTCATATCCACTATGCAGCCTCAACTACACTCACGCAGCGAGCTTTTTCATCCTATATTAGCCCAACAGGCTCAAACTACTACGTACGCATATCCAGCCTTATGTTTGGATGCAACCAAAATAACATTTATATAATTAAGCCACCAAGTTACCAATCTTTACTATTTTCATATAAGGTATGAAATGTATGAGAAAAACCTTATAATTTTACTAAATTAGGATAATCATGTTTTCTATGAACTTGTAGAGAATGTGCTACACAAAATAAAATTTATTTACAATAATATTAAAATTTAAATTTTAATTTGTTACAATACCTAGTGGGTTACCCAGGTAATCGACAGATTTATCTGGGTATAAAATCCTCTGGGTAATGTTAATATTCAAATCGAACTTTTCTTTTTACATATAGGTTGTACTTATTGAAGCATCTATATTATTTTGGTTGCTACGTTATTTTAGTTGCTACTTTATTTTGGTTGTTTGCTTAATTTGGTAGAAACCTTTTTTAGGCCTAAAAATTCTACATATTAGCTTCAAGTAAAATATATGAAAAACTTTATATGAAAACTGCATAACATGGAAGTTATAATTTTAATAAAAAGCTTTGACCATTACAATTTAAGATCACAACTTTTCTTTTGCTTAATTTAGTAACTATTTTACAGATAGAATTTTAGCGATTCTGGTAATAGCAAATTGCATTTTGCTATAGGTTGCTTCTATATAAGGATAAGTATTCCATTTTATTTGTTTGATTTTATTTTAAAAATTCGTAGTTTGCTAATGTTTTAGTATTATAGTAATTTAGCATTAAAAAGTTAGTACACTAAAGCTGAAATGCAGAAATTAAAAAAAAGATATATAAGTTATGTCACATCCTTTTACAGGATAGTATGTACTAAAATGTTCATTTTATTAATTAATGTTCTGATTTTAAGTATTAGATTATACAATATATGTTTTTACATATATGGCGTACTATAAGATCAAGACAGTTTATGTATTGTATATGTTCTTTATAATGCTAACTAATTTTTTTAAATTACTAAGATAATATGGTATGTGCGACCAGAGCCATATAGATGATGATAAAAAAAACAAAATTCTGTGCTTTTAACTTTATTATTGGTTATTTATCAAACTTAGCCTTTGTCAGAGAGTTATAATATGTCAGTAAATTTAATTGTGCATACCCATTAGGCTATGTCCAGCAAATAACAAATAATAAGTTTAAAAATCTGAAGACTGGTTTTTTTTGGCATTACTCATATGGTAGTGACAATTTTTTTACATCATATATTATTAGGGTAGGTAGTTTACAAGGTGAAACAATAGTGGTGAGAGTCCAAAAAGCTTGCTAGCCTGGCTTGCCAATTACCCTGGGTTAGAAATTATAGCAGATTAGTGTAATATAGTTTTTAAAATAAGTCCATACAATCCTGGTTACTATTATACTAATATCTATAGCTTCAAATTGTACTTTATAAATCACTTTGAAGTTGAAGTTTATGAATTTTAATTCAGTTTATTGAACTTGGGTTCTTATATTCAAAAAGTTTAGAAAATTTGCCAAGTTCGTAATAATAATTTTTTTTTAATAGGGTGACTATATACATTGTAATAAGTCCTTTAAGAAATTTTAACAAAGCAATAAACCATATATTTTATTTTCCAATTGATTTAATATAAAAGTATTTATGATTGACAAAATAAACTGGCCTTTGCCTTGCCCAACATCACAATTTCCTATAAACTTTTGTTACCCAGATATTATCCAGGTATATCTACTTGGATAATAACCAGATATGTTTACCCGGATAGCTGAGTTTACAACCCGGATATCTGATTATCTGCAAATAACCTGAGTAATATCCAACCCAGATATCATCACTAGAAATCGAAGATATAGAGTATAGTGAAATTAAAGATGCCAATTATAATGAAATTAAAATTGTTGATTATAATAGTCTTAATAAAAGAGTTGAAGAAATTTTTCAAATATTAAAACCCTATAAGAAAAGTGGTCTGGGTGTTGGTTAGTTTAGGCTGGCATAAGATTGTCTGGATATGCACTATCATGTAGCATATAATGCTATGAGACATGATCCAAAGTATGACAGAATAGCATGCATATTACATTTTACAGTATTGATATGTGCATTGAGTGGCACGTATGAGCACATTTTAGTAAAGTGCAGCAAAACCCGGTCCATTTACGGTCCAAAATGTCATCCAATTCAGACAAATTCAACATGTCAACATTGATCACAGACTACAAACCTGGACATCTGCCTGTTCTACACTCTCTCCATAGAAATACTTGCATACACAGATCACTTTTATCATAGGAATTCAATAAACCAAATATAAATAGTTAATGTAATTAATTTAATTATGCAAAAATTTTTTATAAAATATATTTTATTTTTTTAATTTATTTAGATTGGTTTGCATGTTATTCAATTTTTTGAATACGTGGTTCATTAAACTATATATATTCTTAAATCAGTAATGATATTTGGGATAAAGCTCCAGACAATACTAATATTGCTGAAGCATGTCATTCAAATGCAAATCAGAATGGTAAATTTTTATCACTTGAATGTAAGTTAATTATATGTAGGGTCTTAATGGAGACATATCTCCACATATAATTTTCTATAATTTAATATTAAATATCAATTAAATATAATTTTTATACAAAAAAAAGAGCCAATTCTATTAGTAAAGCAGAATCATTACTAAATCAAAGTGAACAAAAAGAATTAAAAAAAATTGAAAACTTTCAAGATATAACAGATGCATTGGCTGAATTTGATTTAGAAAAAGAAGAAAAAATTTTTCTTTCAAAAAAAAAATTAGAATTAAAAAAAAGGAAGTTGAAACTTAAAAAAGAAAATTAGAAATTTTAAACTTAAACAAGAATTAGGTCTTAAAGAATAGTATATTTAAAGATGTAATTAATTAATAAAAGAATAAAATATGCTATCATAAAATAAAAGCTTGGAATTTTTGCATTATATAATATAAGTTAAATATTATAATATAAATGCTAATGCTAATATACAATTACTACAAAAATGGCCCAGATTATTTTATTAGTGATGCACATTTTGTTAGACAAGGATAAGGCAAAATGCTTTAATTAGGAATCATATTTTTTAGCATAATGATTCAAACCTCACTTTATTGTTTTTAGTTCTAAAGAGATTAAAATATAACTATATACACATTCACATATATGTATGTACACACATTTTTTATACAATGCAAAGGAAGTAAGAGTATTGTGACAGAGCAGGTATCTTACAATAGTGATCAGAATTGGATAATTTTTATATCATCCAAATTATCTCAGAGAGATGAATTGGATAGTATAAAATTCATCCAATTCTGATAGATCACGAGATATCATTATTTATACAAAATATAGATTATTGTATAAGTTAGTAAATCTGCAAATTTTTGTATAATAAACCTTTAATGATCTTTGAATCCCATAATTGGAGTTTACTATTTTGTACTTGTTAGATCATCTCAATGAGACAGTCGTTTTGGTAGTAATATCATCCAAAATAGACCAGTAGATCAAAAATTATTTGCTGTGTCTACAATACCCCTTTTTCTAAAGTTTGTTTTTATATTCTTTGGGTACTAATTATTTATATCTAAAACTATATATGATATAAAGATTTTTTATAGCAATTTATTCTTTATTAAGCATAGTTCAAATAATAAAAATTGTATAACAATCTATTTGTTTATTAAAAAGTTTTATTGGTGAAAACTTTATCCTGTACAAAATATCCTCATCCTTTGTATATTTTAATTAAATAATGCAAATAAAACATTTATAGTAAGAAAGCGTAGATTAAATATTAAAGACAAAAAATTTTATTGCTGTATATTATTAAAAATAAAAAATTTATAATCATTTTTATCAATATTGTTCCTGGTTCTTTATAATCTGGTATTGGTCTTGCAAAAACTATTTTTTATTACTATAAATTAGTTACAATTAGTTGTTACATGTTTTAATTAATTTACTGTAGTTAATTAACTTTATTATCTTATATAATCATTTATATTATAGTTAATTTAATATTTATTAAGTAGATGATCATATTCAACTCAGAAGAGCACAGAATTATTAGGCACTCAAAAAATCAAATTCAAGTATACTCAACTTTGCAGCTTGTGTAGACTCTATTGTAAATAAGTTAACCCCTTAAAGAACTGTTAATACAGTTATAAATTTTATTTCACAAGTTTAAAATTATATGTGATTTAGATTATTGGATAGTAATCTTACAACTAATAATGAATATTTATGGTATTTAATATGCAAATAAAGAAAGCCTTATAATGTCTAATAAAGAAAGTGTTAATATGAAATTCGAGCGAGAATAATATTGTGATGAAACAATTGTTAAATTGTGATAACATTTCTGATCATAACTTGCTCATCAATATATTAGTTTTAACATTTTGACCATGGTTTGTACTGTATAATAATCATATAAGTTATAACCGGGCGAAGTTAAGTTATGATACAGGGCCATGCCCAATCAGAGGCTATATTTGTACACACCACTTAGGCGGGTAAATATGGGTAGGCAGGTAACCAGGTCACCCGATTAAGTAAATTGGTAAATCGGATATACGGGCCCGAATTAAACACGGGTAAGCAGATATACGGGTTACCCGAAATAAATACGGGTAAGCAGATATACGGGTTACCCGTCAGATACCTGGTTGGTTGCCAGTCTTGATCCGACAGGTCACGGGTTCAAAATAGAGGTTGGAACCCTAATTATAAGTCTAGTAAAGTCATCGGCTTTGTATGATTCGCAGAAAAATTGGTCACCGCCTATAAATAGATTCGCATATATAGGAGGGGGATGGCTATAGCCATAATTTTTTGAAATTTTAGTTAAAATTCGTATCAGAGTCTGTTTAGCATTAGGGTCGGGGTTAGGGTTAGGACCAATATAGGTAAAATTACCTTCCCGACATTTTTTATTAATGGCCCAAGATAGGTTTAGAATGCCGTTTTTATGTTCTTGCGTTTTTTTTGTTTCTTGACTTCGGGCTGATCCGTGTAAATAAAATTTCGCGACTCCGTTTGGTTGATTTACACGAAAATGTCACGTGGGTACATGGCTTTAGACGACCCCAAAAAAAGATACTAGTTATTCGCATCATTATAATATAATCGTTATTTATCATATGACTTAAACATTCTATATCGAATAGTCTTTTTATGATATACCGTATTTTTGCGGAATAACGTGCGGGTATAATTTCGAATTTTGGCTCGAATTAAGCTTAATCCAGGCCAAAATTGAAATAATGCCCCTGTGCGTTATTTCGCAAAATACGGTATATCATTATTTTATATTGTTAGAATTCAAACCCCAATATATTTATAATAACAAATTTATGTAATTCATAATGGATATCGGTGAATACGGTGTATTCCACAGATTAATAGTAAAATCACGTGGCCAAAGGCCACGTGGTTTACTATTATTCTGTGGAATGCACCGTGTTCACCGATATCCATTAAATAACTAGTTTATCCCATGGGTACGACGTAACAACCCGTGCAACACGTCATTCAATAAACTCAGCTACTGTAGTAATTTAAACTTTATTTCAATAATTACCCTATTTATTTTTTTTTATTTAAAAAAATAAAATAAAATCGAATGCAAAAAACAGTAACTTCACAATAACCGAAGAAAATTTCAAATTGCAGAGAATCTCTCGTGTAAAGAATACTACAATAACAAGTGTATTAAATGGCTGTGCCTCAACCAGTTTCATAAGTATCAAGTATGAAAAACGAATTTAAGAATTTAATTCTTCAAGCTCAAGCTCTCCTATAATCTTTGGAACCTTCGGCACATTCAAGACTACTATTAAACCTTTTAGAACATTAAAAAACGTGGTAAGAATATAAAAATAAAAAAAATAAATAATATTTTAAATATTTAAATAAAGCTTTTTTTTATTGAATGAAAAATTAATAAAGTACATTAAAATTCTTCATCTGCCTATAACAATTTTAAAACCTTTAGTATCTAGTAATGTCCTTCACCTGCTTACAACAATTTTAAACCCTTCGAATATAATACAGTCTTTCGTCTGTCTATAACAATTTTAAAACTCTTCGAATCTATTATATAGTCATTTGTCTTCCTATGACAATTTTAAAACCCACTTGACCTCAAAACTCACCAGATCTAATAGTCTTTCTCCTGTCTATGCCAATTTTAAAACCTACGCCCTAGTAAATATGACTATTTTAAGACCCGTAAAGAAATACTAAGTCTTGTTGATTACATAATCGAGAATTTAGTTCACGATCTTTAACTTTTAATTAGGATTTACTGTAAACAAAAATTTTAAAAGATCAATTAATCACACCGGTCTATATGAAAATCATGTGTCACATGATTTTCATATAGACCGACCTAGGAAAAAAAGCACGGGTTGTTACATACCCATGGGATAATCATTTTAATTACATAAATATTGTATAACTGATAAGGTATCCGACCAAACAATGATTCGCATTATTATCAACTTATTAAATGTGTTCGTAAAACTGATTCGCTTAATTAGAAAAAAATCTGATTCGCAAAAAATATAATTAAAATTTTTATGGCAGGAACCTATAATAAAGATTTCCTGGTCCTATTCGACCCGTGATTTCGAATTCCGGCAGCCGTCGGGATTTATATTGGAAACCCGATCGAAGTAGCGATCATAACTACCCATGATCAGGACAAGGAAATATTTCGAAATCAAATTTTCATTATATAGAATGCTATAAAATTTGTATCATGTGATATAAAATGATTGGCTTATAATTTTCACCATTTTAATTTCAGCCGGGATTATCATTATTTTTTTCTTAATGCTGGTCAAATCAAAATAAATCGAAATTTTTACAAAAATCGACAGAAATTTTTGCTTTAAATCGAAATAATATTTCCGTGTCCCTGCCCGTGATCTCACCAGAGCTGTGACACGTTTAATCACGTGACATAGTGAACGAAGTTCACGATTGAAATAGAAGAATCCAAACTACGAATATTAGAACCAAGAGAAGTAGTCATTATTATAGTAGAATTAGAATACTAGATACAGCACAGTACAAGAAAATAATTATCTTAGTATACATAAATCACCGCAGCAAGACCCTACGAACCTCGAGACCCGGACCAAATCTCCACGCCTCTTTCTGCCTGACAATTCAAGCCTTGAGGTGTCTTGACCGATAGTGATAGAATTTAGGTAGATTCAGCCGACACCCCATAACTAACACTTTCACAACGTGCAACTCAAAATGCTAGTGCCAAACCGTTTAACAATACCACTAACCGTTAATTAAAAAAAAGGTTAGTCAACAAGTACACAAACAATACTAAAAACGCACAATACACAGTACAAAAAAAGTTACTTAGCTATACACACTTTTCAAATCTTATTCAAAAGCTCTAAAAATATAAATATTATTGATTTTGTTCAATTAATAAATGCGATTATCCTATAGTTTACATTAGAGGTTGTACCCGAAATAAATTTCAAATTCCGGATAACCCGCCCGTTTACCAGATTATTACCGGGTCACAAACCGGATTGTTTTAAAAAAATCCGGGTTACCCGGGTGACCCGGTTGACCCGGTTTGTTTGATTGGCTAATGCAAAATTGAGGTAGCTCTTAATGGTATGTAATTTTTTTAGAGGTTGTACTCGTTAAAAAATTTAAGCTCCGGGTTACTCACCCGTTTACAAAATTATAAGCTGGGTCATCTTAATAATCCGGGTAACCCGGTTTTTTTGATTGGTTGATGCAAAATCATAAATTCTCTTATATGCATTTTTTTTAAAAAAACTACGTATAATGATAATGGTAACTGATAAATTTATTTAATTTTTATGTATAAAATTTAATATATAAGTTTAACCGGCCTAAAAATCATTCGGCAAATTTTACAGGTGCCCCGAGAATCATGATAATAGCTGTAACATAATCAGTTTATTCTCCAACGGCTAGAGGCCGTCGGAAAATAAACTGGGTTTAAATAATAATATTTAAAATGACCTCACTCCCAACGGACATACGTACTGTACATACGTTTGTACGTCACATTATCATGCTTATGGATAATTAATCCGGGTCACCCGGTTAACGATAGCTATGACGCGGTTGACAGGTGTTAACCGGATTACCCGGGTAACACTTATACGGGTACAAGCTCTAGTTTACATGAATTTGCCAATCAAAATTATTTTGTGATTATATGGAGGGTGATAATCCGTGATCATCCGTGATCCTTTCACCAAATGACAAAAATCTTTGAAAAATTGAAATAATGGGCCAGTCGGGTCACGCAAAAAGAAAAATTAATACAATAACAAAGAGGTTTCTACTAATACAATATCCAAACGTGGTTAATTAATTTGTTTTTCGTAAAATTGCTAAAAAAGAAGAGGTAATCATTTTTTTGAGTTCTATTTATAGTAAATTTCTTAACTGATTATAAAAGTCTATTATATTGCATATCACATGATTTTGATTAATTAGTACATGAAATACTTCTATGTGATAAAAGTCTAGTTTAGAATTTATTGGTATGGTTTGTTATTACTATTATTATTATCATTATTATTATTATATTATTTTGACTTTCATTATTTATGAATTTTTTATTCATTAAAAAATTTCACAAGCATAATATATGCGAAGAGCTCAATATATACGCAGCAAAATCTAAAATAACGGCATTAAGTACATTGAATTAAATATAGAAATTCGAGGAAGAATAACAATATTTAAAACAGCACAATAAGAATATATGTTTCATAAAATAATCTAGATAAAAATTTAAGATTATAGAGTCCAGTTGAGGAATTGCATTATCTATCTTACATGAATTCTAAGGCAAAATCACAGTAAATACCATCAATTGAGATATCTGAAAAAATTCCTTTTTATAAATAAATGTATTAAGATTGCATCAATGTTTGGGTTTATATAGTGACTAAGAAATTAAATAAGGTACATATATGGCTGATTACATTATTTTAAGGACTTATTCGAAGCAATCTTAAAACTGACGAGGTGACAAAATTGATGAATTATTTGATATTCCACTTTCACAATTGACCGATGTGTATTCTGTGGACTCTAATGTCAAAATTTGTAAAGCATCATCTTGGTTTGATGTACCTGGACCAATGATGTTTCTATATACACAAAACCCAAGTTTATTGACATTTCGTTCATAATCTTTATAATATTTATCCAATTTTTGAACAACTGTACAATTAGTCATGTTCAACCTATTGTTTTTAGGGCCTCTCTTTTTTTGGGGACTGAATATGCATTCGAATCTTTTCTTAATGCATCGTTCACATGAGCCACTGCCCGAATTTTTGCATCTAATTTTTGACGTTTTACAATGATTACAAGCTGCGGAGGAATTGGTTCTATGGGTTCTAGAAGTAGGTCGTTTGTTCAAATCTCGGTAGGTGATATCAAGCCTGTTTGATTACAAATATCTAACGGATTGACAATCTCTTGAGAAGAAGAAATAGTATTCAATTCATAATATAACTCCGTTGTTTCTATTTCCGGAATAGAAGACGAAGAATTATTTATTGAGTGAGTTGGAATTGTTTTTGAGGTATCAGCGGGGGATGATGATTGATTAACTGGTAATTGTTGATATCGATGTCTTAGTATCTCTTGAGAAGAAGAAATAGTATTCATAGTATTCAATTCATAATATAATTCCGTTGTTTCTATTGCCGGAATAGAAGACGAAGAATTATTTATTGAATGAGTCGGAATTGTTTTTGAGGTATCAGCGGGGGATAAAGATTGATTAACTGAAAATTGTTGATATCGATGTCTTGGTATATGAGACCACTTTTCTTCATATTGACGATTTGCAGTATCTGCAATATTTACATATTCTTGTCTCACATTTGGCTGTTCCTGGCTCCAAAGCCGTGACATCACCATATTTATGAGGTTAATTCCTCGTGACCGGAATTCTTTACAATAAATTTTAAACCCATTATAAGGATACTCTTTATTTGGCACTGAAATTAAACTGTCGATACTTATTGTCGGAAAAACAGGTGGTTTTATGAATAAAGATGAAGAGCTACTAGTATTGTATGAAAGTGAGTTTAAATTTAATTCCGATCCCATTACGTCATATTCGTAATGGGATGGGGTTGAGAAATTGTCATCCATTTTTCATTTGTTTAATTTGCTTAAAGCATAGAGTGAAAATTTTCGGCAAGACGACTTCTATATATATCGGATTTTTTTGATTTATTGATCATACTCGATAAGGGAATTTCTCGGATAGGATTTTAATCATCTAAACTTTTTCGGACACGTATAAAGTATATCCTTTTCTAGAATGTTTACTGGTTGCATTTCGATGAATGATTACTATAGAAAAGGAATAATCCATAATGGAATTGCACTTGCGATCGAAATTGCATTTAAATAACTCCACATTTGTTATTCATCAAAGAAAATTACATTTGATACTTAAAAAAAAAAAAAAGTGTTCACGATAAAATAGTTTTATTAAATACAAATACTGAAATACATCCAATATGGAACTGTGTTACTTTGCTAGAATCAGAAAGTCCTCCGTTACTATCGTTATATTTGTTCAGATCTTCACTATAGAAATTACCATTTTTAGTATAACCATTAAGCCCTGGACATATGATGATAATGTAGGGTGATGTTCATTCCTGTTCTTTTATTATTATTTTTATAATACTGTAATAGTATTACTGATAGAGATATAAGAATTAAATTATACTTCATTATTTATAAATTCGGTTTAAAAATTAAAATTTCGAATTATGTTTATTGGGCTGAATAAAACAAAAAAAAAAATTTTTTTTATTGACTGTGCATTATGAATTATCCCTAAATGTAAAAAGTTAAAAGAAAAAAAAAACAATATTTATATGAACGCAAAATATTTGCTTCATTTTTATCGGATAAAGAATAGCTGATAGAATTTGAAAAAAATATGACGTGATGGCATACTATAAACTCATATTACGCCGTTTGTAAAGTTTGTGTTGAAAAAAAAATATAATAAATGAACAAATGCTTCACGTTACAGGATGTATTTTAAATAAGGGGTAAAAGTGAAAACTGTAATTATGAATATAGTAATAAAGGCCACTGTACAACTTATAGTAATGGGATAACACAATGATGCACATTGGATAAAATTGGACATTTGGACACCTTCGGATTGGGCGTCCAATCATGATTCTTTGAACATATGAATGTCCAATGTCAATCAAAACTATTGGACCATTGGACATGACAACATTTGGCATACAGTACAGTATTACAGGGGTCGTGCAAGGATTAGGTTTTGTAACAAGCATGTGCGCCTGCTCATGTGTTTGGAGTTTTTTTTTTTTTTTTTTGTATGCGGTTCATTTCATAGGGAGACATTTATATGATTGGTTAATTGGTAGATATACTGTGATTGCCCGTGATAATTAACCAACCGAAATACAAAATTTTATGAATACTACAGTACTAGAAAACGAAAAAAAAGAAGCTTTCAAACTAATAAATACATGCAAAAGAGATTACTTATATTTATAAAGTAATAGATACGCGTAAAGCGGGTAAATGTGCTATTTATTACTAATAAACAAACGCATTAAATAATCTAATACGTACAAAGCAAACTAAAACTATTAATATACGGTTGACAAACCCAAACGTACCATAAAAACCGACCAAATTTAAATACTAAGCCCGGATTAAGAGTTTGTACCTTATTCAAATTACAAACCGTTTCCAGTTACCTTCACTCTGCAATATGGCAAGCATACTTTGTCTTCTAAGTAAAGTTATTAGGGTTACTGATTATTTCTGATTATGTTTTGTAGTGAATATAAACGTTCTTTCGAAGCGAAAAATGGGTTTTGCGGTGATTTTTTATTAGTGAAACGTTACGTTCCCAAAAAGTACTTTAAAGTGTATAAATAAGTTACCGGGCAATTGATTTACATCAGCCAATCAGATGAATATCTCCTATGAGTTTCAATCAGTGTCAATATACGAACAAATAAGACCGGTTCCAAATCCATCTCTTATGGTCTTAAAGTCAATATTTAATTGTATTTCTGATTTATATCGTTAATATATTCTGCAGGTTGAATGTAAAGTATTACTTTGTATCATACGTTTAATTATCGACTTATATATATTTTTTCTTTCACGTAAATATTGAACCTACGCTGGTATGAATATGAGTTTCGATGAATTGTAATTAGAGTCAATACCCATTTCTCTAAATATTAAAACACAAATGTCGCTCTGTTCCACTGGCCAATCAAATATTCTAACGTGTCACACCAAAATAAGGCTTATTTCATGTCCGTCCATTCCACTGGCCAATCAAGTGTTCATAACGTGGTCACACCAAAATAAGGCTTATATCAATGTCTTTTTAACGCTCTATTCCACTGGCCAATCAAGTATTCTAACGTGATCGCATCAAAATAAGGCTTATATCAACGTTTTTAACGCCTTAAACAACTCAATTAAAATCGTGAAACGTGAATTTTCAAATTCACTTCTGTTATTTGATTACTTAATAAATACAAACTATTTTGAGCGAAAAAATAGCTAAAAAAAAAAAGTCATTCAAATGTTTTACTAATTGGAATGCGTTTTATATAATGGTCTCAAGTTTAAGAACAAGTGCAAGCGCAAGTACAAATGCAAGCGCAAGTACAAGAACAGGAACGTTTGCTCCGCAATAGATAAAAAAAACATGATATTAATAAAAAATATTAGCAAATACTAGGAAAAGATTACATTCCACTAAAAATTTAGATGATTGATTTCTAGATTTTTCAAATTTTTTGTCGGAATTTTTGCCGTCCAGATTATGATAATTACTAATTTCCTCTGCGATTCTTGTAATTGTAGTTTTATGTCGATCTACCAACATGGTATATCCACGTGCTAAAATTGGAAGGTGGTCACTTCACCGACAATCATTTCACCGAAAGTGACATCACATAGGGTTAGGGTTAGGGTTTTATTATAAATTGTCACTTGGTGTGATGTCGGTTAAGTGAGCTGTCGGTGAAATGATTGTCGGTGAAATGACACGTATCCTATCTAAAATTAATGCATGAGCAACGTGAGTTACGCTAGTATTTTATAATTAGAGTTTGGTTCCAGTTTTATTCTTTTTATTTATTTATTTACAGTCTAACCTCGACATAATCACTGGGTAGGTAACCAAAATTTAATGTGACTAAGGTGATAGTGACTATAGAAATTAATTTTTTATGTTTTATAATATTTAGTAAAACAAAAAATATAATTTTTTGTAATTTGTGACAATATTAAGAGTGACTAAATATATCAAGGTTACTTATTTTTTAGTTTATTTATTTTCATCTTAATTTTAATTTATTTATCATATATCAATAATTAGTCAATATTTAGAAATAAAATTCATTATTCATGACCTGACTGACATTAAACCAGGGACAGTGATTTTCTGTGTTTCACATAATACCACAGAATTCACATAAATATGCTTATATCACATAATTTGGTGTTTTCACCGCAGAATAGCACATAATGTGGCAATTTATAAGAACTGTCACATAATTTGCCAATTTATTAAACAAAGTCTACAGATCCGGTATCTCCCGACGTAGAATTTGAATGAACTCAAATTACGAGCAAACAAAATCCGAAAAGTTCCGAAAATTTATGTCACAATCACAAAATTGCACATAAATTTGGTAAATACGCCACAGAATCTCACATAATTTGGTCAAGTTACCGCAGAATCGCGCATAATTTGGCAAATATGGTTCACACCACATAACATAATTTAAATTTTGTCACCACATAATTTTGGTTTTGTCACCGCAGAGAATCACTGTCCCTGCATTAAACCACAAATAATCTACTAATTTTTTATTTTAATATTAACTTCAGATATACATTCAATGGCGTGTATGCGCCACCCATCGCACTAGTAAATATAATTTCGTAATGCCAGATGGAATTAACAATTATAAACTAAGCGAAGTTCCGAAACTACCCATGAATTAGCATAAAATACAAGAAAGGTTGAGACAAAATTTGAACAAATGTCCGATATTTTCCGAAATAGGAAATTTAAAAAATAGGGATATAAATAAATTTTTTTCTTTGCCCTCATGAGAACATAAATTCCAAACCAGATTTCAAACACAGGATGTAACTATTACTGAGATTGCTTGAAATTTATTATGAATTTATCTTCCGTACTGTCGTGTTGATTATTATCTAGAAAAATTATTATAAAACAATAATGTTTAATATATAATATAAATAATTGATAAAATTTATTAATAAATTTATATATACCACATAAAATAAGAACGTTTTTATAAAATTTGCTTTTATAACTTGGTTTATATATTTGCATATTTCTATTTGCAATATTTTGTATTTTCTTATCATGTTCTGATAATTCGAACAAAATGTCTTTATCATTTTGCCACTCGATTAAAATATCATAAAGTTTTTCAGCTGATGGTCGGATTTCTGGCTCTTTATCCCAACATTCTTTCATAAGATCCACATAGTGTGAAGCTATGTCTTCAAAAACATATGGCCGTAAGCCAATACATATATGAAGTGCTAAATTAAATTGGAATTCAGATTTTCGCTCAAATACAACAGGCTTCCCATGTAAAATTTCCCACATGATTATACCAAATGAGTAAATATCAGCTGCTTTAGTATAATGTTCTCCTCTTAAAATTTCAGGAGCAATATATGGCAAAACTCCATAAACTCCATTATTTTTTGATTTTATATTGGCTGATATTGAAAGTCCTAAATCTGCAATATAAGCACTATGTAAATCATTCTGCAATATATTTCCACTATGTAAATCTCTGTGTATAAGATTTTGAGAGTGAATTATTTTAAGATCAGAAGCAATGCAATGCAATAATGTTAATTTATCTTTCCATTTCAATTGTGCCACAGAATAAAGATTGTTATGCAAAGAACCCATTCGAGCATATTCCATAACGAGAATATAATCTTTAGAGGCATTATGTTGTGATAGTCCAAAACATTTTAAAAACGTTGGATTTTTAATACCGATATCGCAATATGCTTTCAACTTATTATCAAAAAAGAATTTTTTTAATTAGAGATGAACAATAAAAATGCTAAGTAATTATTGTATAAAAGATACCTCTTTAATGAATTCTTCAATGCAGCTATTTGATTTATGAATTAATTTAAGTGCAACATCTCCGATTAAATTTTTTTCCCGATTCAACCAGGTAGCGCAATATACAGTCGCAAATCCACCTTTTCCTATCTTTTTCACATTATTAAATTCATTAAAAGGAATCCATGACAATGGATATTTGTTCTCAACCATTAGTTTTTTCAAACGATCATCAATATCAGAACTTTTAAGCGTCCATACTTCTGTGACTTATATAGTAAAATAAAAATGTATGTTAAAATTAGTAAATAGTAAAATGTAATACATATTGCTTATTTAAATTCAATTAGCAATAGAACTTAACTTACCAGTTGCAAAATTTTTCTCTCTAATTGATTACATATTAATTGAATTATTAACAAAACCATGGCAAAAAAGTATATTAAATAATTTATTTTACCTTTTATACAAATAGTTTGCTTTTTGTATATCCCTTGTTACTCCAATTCCATTTCGATAACATTTGGCAAGCTCATTTATCCCAATAATATTCTCCATTTCTGCAGATTTTTGAAAATAAATGAATTCTTTACCTTCATCTTTTTCAACTCCAATACCATTACGATAACAATATCCGACTTGATTTATTGCACTAACATAATCCATCTCAGCAGACTTTTTATAATAAATAAATGCCTTATGTTCATCCTTTTCAACTACTATTCCATTTTGATAACAATATCCAATTTGATATATTCCACTAGCGTTCCCCATTTCAGCAGATTTTTGATAATAAATAAATGCCATATGTTTATCTTTTTTAACTCCAATTTCATGTTGATAACAANCCACTAGCGTTCCCCATTTCAGCAGATTTTTGATAATAAATAAATGCCATATGTTTATCTTTTTTAACTCCAATTTCATGTTGATAACAAAGTCCAACATTATATGCACCACTAGCACTTCCCATCTCTGCAGATTTTTGATAATATTCGAATGCCTTATATTCATCCTTTTCGACTCCAATTCCGTTTTTATAGCAGTTGGCAAGCTCAAATATTCCACTAGCATTTCCCATTTCAGCTGATTTTTGATAACAAATGAATGCCATATGTTTGTTTTTTTTAACTCCAATCCCATTTTGATAACAATATCCAACGTAATATGCTCCACTAGCATTTCCCATCTCTGCAGATTTTTGATAATAAATGAATGCCTTATGTTTATTCTTATTAACTCCTATTCTTTTTTCATAACAGTATCCAACTTTTCTTGCTCCATCAGCGTCACCCATATCGGCAGATTTTTTATAATACTCAAATGCCTTTCGTTCATTCCTTTCAACTCCAATTCCACTTTCATAAAAAATTCCCATGTAAGTCATTCCCTTAGGGCTTGATATCTTCATTGTTCCATCAGCGTCACTCATATCAGCAGATTTTTTATAATATTCAAATGCCTTTTGTTCATCACTTTCAACTCCAATTCCCTTTTCGTAAAAAATTCCCATATAATACATTCCCTTAGGACTTGATATCCTAGATGCTCCATCAACGTCACCCATATCGGCAGATTTCTTATAATATTCGAATGCTTTTTGTTCATCCCTTTCAACTCCAATTCCTTTTTCATAACAATATCCAACTCTTCTTGCTCCATCAGCGTCACCCATATCGGCAGATTTTTTATAATATTCGAATGCCTTTCGTTCATCTCTTTCAATTCCAATTCCTTTTTCGTAACAATATCCAACCCTTCTTCTTCCATCAGCGCCACCCAAATCGGCAGATTTTTTATAATATTCGAATGCCTTTCGTTCATCCTTTTCAACACCAATTCCTTTTTCATAGAAAATTCCCGTGTAAAACATTCCCTTAAGACTTGATATCTTAGATATTCCATCAGCGTAATCCATGTCGGCAGATTTTTTATAACACTCGTATCCCTTTCGTTCATCCCTTTCAATTCCAATCCCATTTTCATAAAACATCCCCATGTAAAATATTCCTTTAGGACTTGATATCCTAGACATTCCTTCAGCGTCTCCCATATCGGCAGATTTTTTATAATATTCAAATGCCTTTCGTTCATCCCTTTCAACTCCAATCCCTTTTTCGTAAAAAATTCCCATGTAAAGCATGCCCTTAGGGCTTGATATCTTCATTGTTCCATCAGCATCACTCATATCAGCAGATTTTTTATAATATTCAAATGCCTTTTGTTCATCCCTTTCAACACCAATTCCTTTTTCATAGAAAATTCCCATATAATACATTCCCTTAGGACTTGATATCTTAGATGTTCCATCAGCGTCACCCATGTCGGCAGATTTTTTATAATATTCGAATGCCTTTTGTTCATCCCTTTCAACTCCAATTCCTTTTTCATAGCAATATCCAACTCTTCCTGTTCCATGAGCGTCACCCATATCGGCAGATTTTTTATAATATTCGAATGCCTTTCGTTCGTTCCTTTTTACCCCAATACCTTTTTCATAAAAAATCCCCATATAAAACATTCCTTTAGGGCTTGATATTTTAGATTTTCCAGTAATATCACCCATATCTGCAGATTTTTTATAATATTCGAATGCTTTTTGTTCATCCCTTTCAACTCCGATACCTTTATTATAACAATTTCCAACCTTTTTAGTTCCATCAACGTCACCCATATCGGCAGATTTTTTATAATATTCGAATGCCTTTTGTTCATGCCTTTCAACTACAATTCCTTTTTCATAGAAAATTCCCATGTAAAACATTCCTTTAGGACTTGATATCTTGGATTTTCCTTCAACATCACCCATATCGGCAGACTTTTTATAATATTCGAATTCCTTTCGTTCATCCTTTTTAACTCCAATTCCTTTTTCATAACAGTATCCAACTTTTTTTGTTCCATCAGCGTCACCCATATCGGAAGATTTTTTATAATATTTGAATGCCTTTCGTTCATCTTTTTCAACTCCAATTCCTTTTTCATAGAAAACTCCTATGTAAAACATTCCCTTAGGACTTGATATCTTAGATGCTCCATTAACATCACCCAAATCGGCAGATTTTTTATAATATTCGAATGCCTTTCGTTCATCCCTTTCAATTCCAATCCCATGTTGATAACAATTTCCAACATCATATGCTCCACTAGCATTTCCCATCTCTGCAGATTTTTGATAATAAATGAATGCCTTATGTTTATTCTTATTAACTCCAATTCTTTTTTCATAACAATTTCCAACCCTTCTTATTCCATCAGCGTCACCCATATCGGCAGATTTTTTATAATATTCGAATGCCTTTCTTTCATCTTTTTTAACTCCAATGCCTTTTTCATAACAATATCCAACTTCTCTCGTTCCATCAGCATCCCCCATATCGGTAGATTTTTCATAACAACGTCCATGATTAAATATCCCATCTATATGTCCCATATCCGCAGATTTTTGATAATATTCAAATGCCTTCTTCATATCTTTTTCGACTCCTACTCCATTTTCATAACAATATCCAACGCTATATACTCCATCAGCATGTCCTATATCTGCAGATTTTTTATAATATTTGAATGCTTTCTTTATGTCTTTTCTAATTCCTATTCCATTTTCATAACAGCGTCCAGCGTTATATATTCCATCAGCATGTCCTCTAACTGCGGATTTTTGATAATATTTGAATGCCTTCTTTATATCTTTTTTAATTCCTATTCCATTTCTGTAACAACGTCCAACATTAAATATTCCGTCTACATGTCTCATATCTGCAGATTTTTGATAATATTCGAATGCCTTCTTCATGTCTTTTTCAGCTCCTATTCCATTTTCATAATAACGTCCAACATTAAATATTCCATCAGCATGTCCTAAATTTGCAGATTTTTGATAATATTCGGATGCCTTCTTTATGTCTATTTTAACACCTATTCCATTTTCATAACAACGTCCAACATTATAGATTCCATCAGCATCTGCAGATCTTTGATAATATTCGAATGCCTTCTTTATATCTTTTTCAACTCCTATCCCATTTTCATAACAACGTCCAGATTTTTGATAATATGCGGATGCCTTCTTTATGTCTATTTCAGCTCCTATTCCATTTTCATAACAACGTCCAACATTATAGATTCCATCAGCATGTCCTATATTTGCAGATCGTTGATAATATTCGAATGCTTTCTTTAAGTCTTTTTCAATTCCTATTCCGTTTTCATAACAACGTCCAGATTTTTGATAATATTCGGATGCCGTCTTTATGTCTTTTTCAACTCCTATTCCATTTTCAAAACAACGCCCAACATCAAATAATCCATCAGCATGCCATATATCTGCAGATTTTTTATAATATTCGAATGCTTTCTTTATGTTTTTTTCAGATCCTATTCCATTTTCATAACAACGTCCAACATTATAGATTCCATCAGAATGGCCAATATCTGCAGATCTTTGATAATATACGAATGCCTTCTTTATGTCTTTTTCAACTCTATCCCATTTTCATAACAGCGTCCAGATTCTTGATAATATTCGGATGCCTTCTTTATGTCTTCTTCAACTCCTATTCCATTTTCGAAACAGCGTCCAACATCAAATAATCCATCAGCATGTCCTATATCTGCAGATTTTTGATAATATTCGAATGCCTTCTTTGTGTTTTTTTTAACTTCTATCCCATTTTTATAACAACGTCCAACATTAAATATTCCATCAGCATGTCCTATATCTGCAGATTTTTGATAATATTCGAATGCTTTCCTTAAGTCTTTTTCAACTCCTATCCCATTTTCATAACAACGCCCAACATTAAATATTCCATCAGCATTCTCCGTATCTGCAGATTTTTGATAATATTCGAATGCTTTCTTTTTGTCCTTTTCAACTCCTATCCCATTTTCATAACAACGTATGACATTAAATATTCCATCAAAATGACCTATATCTGCAGATTTTTGATAATATTTGAATGCCTTCTTTATGTCTTTTTCAACTCCTATTTCATTTTCGTAACAACGTCCAGCATTATACATTCCATCAGCATGTCTCATATCTGCAGATTTTTGATAATATTCAAATGCCTTATTTATGTCTTTTTCAACTCCTATTCCATTTTCATAATAACGCCCAACATGATATATTCCATCAGCATGTTCTATATTTGCAGATCTTTGATAATATTCGAATGCCTTCTTTATGTTTTTTTCAACTCCTATTCCATTTTCATAACAACGTCCAACATTATATATTCCATCAGCATGTCCTATATCTGCAGATTTTTGATAATATTCGAATGTCTTTTTCATGTCTTTTTCAACTCCTATTCCATTTTCATAACAACGTCCAACATTAAATATTCCATCAGCATGTCCTATATCTGCAGATTTTTGATAATATTCGAATGTCTTTTTCATGTCTTTTTCAACTCCTATTCCATTTTCATAACAACGTCCAACATTAAATATTCCATCAGCATGTCCTATATCTGCAGATTTTTGATAATATTCGAATGTCTTTTTCATGTCTTTTTCAACTCCTATTCCATTTTCATAACAACGTCCAACATTAAATATTCCATCAGCATGTCCTATATCTGCAGATTTTTGATAATATTCGAATGTCTTTTTCATGTCTTTTTCAACTCCTATTCCATTTTCATAACAACGTCCAACATTAAATATTCCATCAGCATGTCCTATATCTGCAGATTTTTGATAATATTCGAATGTCTTTTTCATGTCTTTTTCAACTCCTATTCCATTTTCATAACAACGTCCAACATTAAATATTCCATCAGCATGTCCTATATCTGCAGATTTTTGATAATATTCGAATGTCTTTTTCATGTCTTTTTCAACTCCTATTCCATTTTCATAACAACGTCCAACATTAAATATTCCATCAGCATGTCCTATATCTGCAGATTTTTGATAATATTCGAATGTCTTTTTCATGTCTTTTTCAACTCCTATTCCATTTTCATAACAACGTCCAACATTAAATATTCCATCAGCATGTCCTATATCTGCAGATTTTTGATAATATTCGAATGCCTTCTTCATGTCTTTTTCAACTCCTATTCCATTCTCATAACAATTCCCTTCCAAAATATCATTACTTAATTTTAATTCCTTACAAATATCATTGCATTTATGCTTTGCCAAAAAGCATTTTTTAATTCCATTCTTTCCTAAGTTTGTTTTTCCAAATCTTGATAAATCAAGACAATGTATGGCCGGATCTGTTAACATGAATTCATTATGGAGATCAACACCTTGCAAGTCATAAACTAGCAAATATCCTTCACTGTATTTATATGTGAAATGAGCAAATGCCTCAAGAATAGTATGAAATTCTGTAATTAAACCACTATTCGCATTAAATTTTTTAAATTTTGTATTATCGATATATTTTTCTACAGAGAAGTAAGTATTATCTGTCTTATTGTGTAATACTTTTACACCAATAAATGTAACTTTTTTATTAATACCAACACGCTCTGTGGCTATATTGAATTTTGTTGAAAAAAAATAAGCAATATTAGAGAGTTCTACTGATTCTAAATACTTTTCTATTGTGCCTATTTGAATGTCGTGATACTTTTTTATCACTAACTTGTTAGTTTGTCCAGGGCTTGTATCAAGTGCAAAATAAGCATATCGTTCAGCACCGACAGAGAATGGTTGTGGTGCAAGTTTAAAAAATATGTCTTGTTTAATAAAACTTGATTTAGTAATAAAATTTTCATCTTTAACTTCAGCTAAAGTTTTAGGTCGAACATAACATAGAAGTTTTCCTGTTTTTTCTGGACACGTAGTCCAATCAGGTTCGTGTGGATTGATTTTAAGTTTTTTCTTTTGCAAAGAGTATATGCTTTTCGAGTTTCTTAAAGTTGTGGTTAGTGCAATAGATGAAAAGATGGCTGAGCTTGTAGCTTTGCAAATTTTTTTAACTAATTCGTCAGGATTGTATCCCGTAGTCATAAGATCAAATACGGGAAACTCTCCAATTATTTTACGAAATACATTAAGCATAACATCAGTAAAATCATTAATTTTTCCAAAGTAGTATAAAATGTTTTTTGATTGCATTTTCTTTAGCACGCTTTCTGCAGTTAGACCATTCGGGTCGCCATCTGGATAATTGTCATGATAGCGATAATTATCATGATAGCGATAATTATCATGATAGCGATAATTATCATGATAGCGATAGAATATTGAATCATCAAAACCACCAAAACTGTTAAAACGACGACCATGTGGTGGCGCATCGCCGATATGAATAAGAACACGAGTGGCATTGCTCCACGTCATCTCAGTTATCGCAGCATTAAGACCACCTAAGACATCTTCTGGAACATCATCGTTACGTATAGACTCCACTTTATCGGTTATGTACGTTTTAAATTTCTCGAGAGAGTTAGTAAAATCAAAAATTTGCAAACGATTATTACCGTTATAGTGATCACGATAGCCACAAAAACCAACCCAGAATTTAATATTCGAATTATTACAGTTTATGTAATTAGCCACCTTTAATATATGCTCTTTCGCTGCTTCTATATAAGGAGACATAGAGCCTGTACAGTCCAAAACGAAGCAAAGATCCAAGTTCATTGAATTTTCAATATTAATGATTGCCTTTGACACATCATTTTCTCGGGATTTTTTTTTAATTTGGCCTGCTTCATCTTCGTAACGTTCTTCTAAAAGTTTCATATTTTTTTTTTATAAACATCGATATATTCCAAACAATTAAATATTATATTAGTCCTCCTTTCCTGTTATGTACCCTATAAAAAAAGTCGATCCGTGTTATATATTCTATGGTTTTTCTATAAATATTACCTAATTTTGTCGATAATGTTGCAGTTCCACAAATATTACATATTCACGGAATTTTATAATCTAATTTTGTCGATAATGTTGCAGTTCCACGGAGTTTTCACAAAAAATATAGAAATCTTCGGAAAAAATGTTTACAGTGTTAGTCAATTGTGTCACGTTTATATAAACAACAAATTTGTCCAAAATAAACTAAATTTAACACGGAATTAGTTGTAATTTTGTTACTGTATTCGAACTTTAAAGATCAAAAGGAACGTAAGAGATACTTTTCTAGCTACCAAATTTCTTGCAAGATCTGTTGTAACTTCGATGTTCAATCAAACGTTAAATTTATACAATTTATGTTTTTATTTAATATCATTAGTTGTATTAGGCAGGAAAATGGTTAATAGTAGTGTTTGAATCCGGATTAATAAATTCGGACGTATACGGATATAAAGAGGATAGCGGATATTTTTTTGAGAAGCAGATATTAATCTGAATTTTAAACTTGTAAATCCGTGATAATCTCGGATAATGATATCAGAATCTATTGAAAACTATTTTAATCAATTTAAATCAAACAATCATTATTTTAGATCGTGTTTTATCGCTTCAACAAATGGTCGACCATCACATAGAAATCTACAAAATTTAAGACATTTTTTGCGAATCAATCTGAATTTCTTGCTTGCAAATAAAATTTACAGATTTCTCTCTTATTTGCATTTTTCTTAGATTATATCTAGTAAAACACAAGGACTGGGTCATTCGTACAGCTGAATAACTGTGGTTATCTCAAACTTTATTTCATGTTATAAAACAGCTAATAATAAAAACTACAAAAAAACTTTATCTTTTTAAAACCATAGTTAAATAATATAAAATTTGTTTTCATTATCTATACTTCTTAGAAGCTTTAGCTAAATAATTTTAATGTTATTTTTTTTAGTTTTTTTTTTTCATACTATGAAAAACCCTTTGTTGAAACGGAATTGTAGTACTCGATTATAATAAATTATAATAAATGTAGAGTAATAAGAGAACTGCTGTATTGGAACTGTGACTTGTCCTATAATAAAGATAAACCAATCTTGGCTTTGTAAAGTAAAAACTTTCACTGTGTTCCATGCGGTGTACCCGATATGGCTTAATCTTGTCAAATCGTACCACCTCACACCATTGGGTATATTGTGTGATATTGTTTGTTTTAAACAGTTCGTTCGCCACTCAGTTGTCTCCGACAGCAGTAATTTAAAAAGAGCGATAAAACATTTGCCATTCTAATCGTATACGTGATAAATTACAATTCTTTTAGAGCCAAATTTCTATATTGAAAACTTAAAATTTCACATCAGGATTTTACTCTGCAGCACTTATGTCAGAACTTGGTGAGTTTTTTAAAAAAATTCCTTTACAGAAAGTTATAGCGATTCAAAAAATTCAATTCAGTATAATTTTTTACCCTGTAAAATTTTTTTATTTATATATTCTGACTTTAATTACATCATTTTAATATCGAACTGGAATTTGCATTGTATTTTTAGTACTCATAACAGTTGCAATGCAGATAGTTTGTACTTGTAATTCACAAATGCAATATCTCAAACAATATCTTCATAAAAAGAATTCTTTTCTGGAATTCCAAGAAAATTTAGATCGTACATTTCTGCACAAAAAATAAATAAATAAATAATAAAATTATAAAAAAGATTAATTTATATGTGCAAAAAAAGTTGATTACAATCAATCTAGTCCACACATGTATATATTCCATTACACTGCTTATCCGTATATAGCAAAGATTGACCAGAGCGAAACGGAGGACCCATACGATTTTGATGTATTTATTATAAAAATTAGCAAAAACGTAGTGTCAGCATTTTCCATTTGTAACGCCCCTGAAAATTTTGATCTGCAATATACATGACCAAATCTTTCAGGGGTTGTATCCATTAATCGAGAGCTCCGAACCTATACCAGTTTCAGGTTCCTAGTAAATTAGATAGCAAATCAGCTAATTGGCATGAGAAGATTATGACTTTTGCATTAAAGTTTAAAATAAACTATTAGAACTGTAAAAGATCGTTGTTGGATCAAGAAAGCATTTGATTTGATAAGTCTTGAAACGCTGATGGACCCTGTTACTTAAGTCGAATGTTCTTAAAATAATATATAATTCAATTGAAATTCTTAGGGCATAGATAATACATAGGAGTACTTTCGTGTGGTTTGCATTATTTTCAATTGAAATTAATATTATTTATACAGTTTAAAGTACCTTTTTTTAAAAAAAAACAATAAAATAAAATTACACATAATAAAATAAAAAAAGCTTATATAGAAAGTTTTATTATTTTAACTCTTATACTTTAAAAAGTTAGAATAGTAGCAACTTCTCAGAAATGGATAAATAGTGACACAAATAATGACACTGCTATGCTGACTTTTTTAAATATAAGAGTTAAAGATGTTTATTAACAATAGGTCCTATAACTCTAATAAGCCTTTTTTATACAATTCTTATTTTATTGAGTCCTTTTGTTTTGAAAAAGCAATTTAAATTGTATAAATAATGTACAATCCAGTTGAAAATACTGTAATAATAAATCATATGAAAGTCCTTCCATAAATTCCCTAATATTGCCTTATAAGTGTACGGATAGCTTTTACAAATCGGCAATATAAATCGTAGTTGCAAAAATAAACTGGTAAATGTATAAAATAAATTGCTTGCAGAATTAGCTGTTAACATAATAACCATAGCTTGTAATGATCTAATGTAACTAATATATGTTAATCAACTTTACAATATATTACATTTTAATTGGAAAATGAATATTGCTAATAGACTTATGTAAGATTGAAATTCTTAACCAATTTGAGTGAATTTACAACTTCGTTTCAATTCAAGCGCGTTTAGAATCTGCGAAATTCTATTTCGAATACAATGAATGCAAAAAATGTGTATTCATGCAGTGAATGCAGGTTTTAAAATTCCTGAGATACATGTCATATATTTGCTTCATTCCGAAATCTCTTGTATTTTGTTAATATTTTATGATAGCTTTTATCTAATGCTACAAATTTTGACTGGACGATATTAGTTTATCATAATTGGTTTTATAATAGTCAAATATACAACCAAATAACATTCTTATTGAAAGCATAAAACGAATATATGTGACATTAATATAATATAAATGATGTAAAATTATGCGATTTGGTGTGATTTGTTTATTGCATTTGCAAAATGATTTATTTTTGATCAAATTTGTAAGTCCAATTGCGCGATTGAACAACCCGATTTTTAGCACGTATAACTATGCCTAACAAGATTATGAAAATGACGTGTTCATATTGAATTTTGACTTAGAAATCACTTAACAATAGGATGTTCAATAAACTATTTAATAAAGCATAGTTAGGGTCCAACAATTTATTAACAATTAAATTTTTTTTTAACATGATCAACTTTCTTTATTCCTTAATATTGTGGTGTGGTTGGATCAATTAAAGTTTATATTAATAATAGAACACAATTGAAAAATTTGGAAAACAAAATCTTAATTTTGATTCTGAGGCATTTTTACCAATTTTTAGGTTAGCTTATAATGCTGCCTCAAAAAAATTTAATAATTATGTTTTAAATTACTTCTCTTATGCACTTTTTAGAGCACTGCAAATATTTAATCCAAAATTTATTATCTAAAGATATTTTTTCTATAGTACTTCAAATTTTTAGATCCTTTATATGAAATTCTTTAAAAATGGGTTAGATATTGTAGTTTAGATCCATTTTCAATAAAGTATTCAAATCTCAAAAAATGTGGACAAAAATTTTCTTATATAATTTTTTTTGTGCCAAATTGCTTTAGATTATATTTGGTTACTCCTTTTATTATATAGTGTAGAATGTAGTTTTTCTGTTTATAATAATCTTTCAAATAAAGAAAGAAAAAATTTAAGACAGAATTCTCTACAAATGCTTAATATTTATATTATAATTATTCAGAATTTTCATTTTAAATAGTTTTTAAATAGAATTAATAAAATTGAATTAAAAATCTTGCTTAAAATAGGTAAAGTTTCACTGGTCGAAATCAAAAATATTACTCTAGTATCATCTAAAAATCGCCTATAAAGATTGCAGGCCAATATGATGCAGATTGATAGGGGATCAAAATAGCTGATAGGCTGCTAATTTAGGAAAATTTGTTGCATATCAGTTATAAGTCAGTAAAAAATATTCATATATCCATATGAAGATTAGTGAAATTATAAAGAAGATACAAGGCAGATATTTAGATTGATACTTTGGTGATAAATTCACGATTAGATAAATCGTAAAAAGATATTGTATTGGCTATTTTACAAAATTTTTTCATAATTTATACGATATTGTACTGATATATTGGTTATTCTTTAACATATCGTCTTTATTCTTTAGAACAATTTTGGTCGATATTTGAATAATATCTGGCTTATATTTGAATAACATTTGGCTGATATTGAATAATATTTGGCCAATATTTGAATAATATTTGGCTGATAGTTAGCAATTTTTAATATGATTAGTTATATATTTAAAAAACTCATAGTAATCAGTTCTTAAAATTTAAAGTATATTTTACCAATATTATATATCATCTTTTTATTATTAATAAAATATCACCTTTGGTGATAGCAGACCGATAGGCTATAGGCTTAAACTAAATTTTAAAGTCTATAGTCTATCGGTCTGCTATCGCCAAAGGCAATAGTTGATAATATTTGTACAATTGCTATTTAACTACCAATTATATTTATATACACATTGGCCGATTGGCTGATATTTATATTATTTTACTGATTATATATTAAATGTTGTTATATTCTGATAAAAACGTTATTTTAAAATTAAAAAACACAATAACAGATACATATAATAAAAAACTAATTTATCCCTTCTTTTCGATCTTTTCGCTTTCTTTTTATTATATTTTTTTTTTGCGTCCTTTATTCCTTTTTTTACTTTCAACTCCGCTCTCTAATCCTAAATTGAAAACCTTTCTGACAATGTACGATACCCAACTTTACTAAGAATTCGGTCCTAATGCATTCCAAATTTACAAAAATTTGAAATCCAGCAAGATTGCGAATCTATCAAAGTCCCGAAGCCCAAATACCAACATTCCAAGATTGCTGAAATTCCATTACACTACCCTCAGTTCCAAAATATTAACCCATCCGAAATTTCGAGATCGCAGCTTCACCACATACTTTGCTGAACCGAATTCGCTCTATAGAAAAAAAAGAGAAAGTTTTAAGTGAAAAGACACGTCCCAGACCTTTAAACGAAAAATAACAGAACTCTATTATTATCGTTACAAATGGAACAAAGAACCTGAATTCGAATTCTATACTCAAGACCCTTTTTTAGCCCTAAAAAGTTGATCAATAAAAGAACCTGATTCCTGAAACAAGAAAAGAAAGAATTAGTTAAAATAATATCCCAAATGAAAAAAAAGAAGATAAAGAAAATAACAAATACTTATCTGATATCTGGACAATCCATATAATACCGGCAAGTTGGTTACAACAGCGACTTTCCTGATCCAAACTTCTAATCAGTCAAGAACAAACCAGCTAGGTCTAACCCATACCACCAATCCCAAGAACATAGCACTCAAAAGAAATACCGGTCAATGATACTTAGTGTGATAAAGAAATTATACACATATAAGAAAATTTACAAAAAAAAAAGTTCACACAAAAAGATGTCCTGACCCTTGCACAAAAAATGGAAATTTTACCATTATCGCTATGAGGGGAACAAGAGAAGAACCTGATCAAGAATTCTCTTTTCCCAAGATTCACTGTTACTAATTCCAATTCGATGACCCTTGCCTCAGAAGATTCGATAAATTCAATCTGCTAGTACCTTCGATCAAGACCAAGAAAGAATTAATTAAAGAGTCCCAAATCTGAAAAGCAAGACCAAGAATTAGTTAGAAGCATATCCAAATAGAAACAAGAGAAAAAATATAAAGATTTATATTTATCTTTCAAACCCAGAGCCCAAAGAAAGTAGTCTGGTACCATTCCAAAGGCTTTCAAAATAATGCGAATGGCCAAGACAAAGGAAATTAAGTCGATCATTAAAAAAAAAAAAGATTACATTTTAGTGTTATTCATACAAAATACAGATCAATGAGCAAAAATCTATATTTATCTCAAAGTCGACCAAAACGCAAGAAGAATCTCCAATATTATCGAAAGGCCCAGTGCTAAGTTTCAGACCTAGAAAAGGTCATAACAAAGATCTTGCTAAGTACCGCAACTCCAACCCTGATTCAACGACAAGTGCTTCACATTATCCCAGTATAAGGTTCAAGCACCAAGACCCTACAAACGAAGAATAAAGGACTAAGGCCTAAATTTGGACCAGGAACCCTAATTGTTATATTGAATTAGCAAACTAATGCATAAATTCAAACCCAAGAAAATGTCCAACATCTAGCGAAATAATTATTTAACAGAATAAATATTTTTATAAGACCATGACCACCTTGTACCAATAAAAATCAAACCAAGACCCACGAAGCTACTCTAAATAACTGAATCCACGAAAAGTCAAATGATCGAAAACCCACAAATCAACATCAAGAAGAATGCCAAAACGAAACCTAAAGAACAAAGAACTACGTAGATGAAAAACCTTGTAGCAATATAACAAAGAAAAAGATGAATACTAAAAAAAACAACACCTACCTCGACAATGTAAAACAATACTAATGACGAACTAAGAAAATCCAAATGTGAAAGAAAACACCAAAAAATGTCAACACTGAAATGAATAACCAACGAAGACCTTTACACTGACTATAACGAAGAAGTCTATGAACTCTTAAAACAACAACAGTTCTAAGTTCGATGCCCTATATATAAAGAAAAAAAAGAGTTATAAACCGAAAAAAAATTTTTAATTTTAATATTACACATGATCTTCTAGTGTAATGTAGTGACTAGTTCTATAATCATGACTGACTATAACTTGTGACCAAAACTAGGAATCAGAACTGCGAAAAATTTATATCAATGATTAATCGTATTACTTACTTCGAAGCCACGAAGTATTCAATGAACAATTCAAACACTCTCATGGAATTCGAAAATAAGTCCAGGAGAATATTAGAAAAATAAATCAATCAACCAAATATCGGCTTAAAATTAGTTTAAAAAAAATAAATTAATAGAATCTGTTAAATATCTTTGCATAATGTATAATATTATAAATATATCAGTATATATCATAATGTATTGGTTAAATTAAAGATTAAATAGAGATAATTAATAAAATCAGTAAAATATCTTTTATTAATATATATAATCAGAAATATATCAAAAAATGAAAATAGAAAAGTAAATTAATCAACCATATATCGGCTTAAAATTAGTTTAAAAAAAATAAATTAATAGAATCAGCAATATATCATTAAGAAGTATATAATATTACCAATTTATCATTATATATCAATATAAAATAATAAAATATCGGCATAAATTTTGATTATAATTAGCAGCTTAACTACTCAGTATTATATCTTCTCATAATATAGTTGTTCATTAGAATATCGGTTTATATCGTAAGTCAATATTTAGTTGTTATATCAACCTTAATAATATCGGCCTTTTTTTGGTTTATATTTTAAAAAATTGATATGCCAACAAGATATTGGGGAGCAGATATTTATATGGTTATATTAATTAGTTGAATATCTTTTACCCGATTTTATAATATTTGTTTTGTTACATATTGCCTATAATCTTCTTAATATCAACCAATCATATTAAAAAATTTTGACCAGTGTTTTATTTTTTGTTAATTGAATAAATTAAAATTTTTATTCAAATAAATGAAAATATATCAAAATTTTTATTTGAAATAAATTGAAATTTTTACAAAATTAGACTAAAATTTTGCTTTAATCCTGGTCTAGACACTTTTGCAATAATATGACAATCATATACAGTGATCGGAAGTAAATCACCGGAAATTTTATAGGTAACACATAAGAGGCCAAATTTTACGTACGATTTTTATTTTATTATATTTTATATAATTACAAAATAATTATATAAAATAAAATAAAATATTTATATTTACATTCCTAAAAAAAAAAAACCCTGGGTTATTTAATATTTACAGTACCATCCTCGGGCTTTATATATTGTCTTTACTCGATTTGGCATACTACAGATAAGTGAACGAATATATTCAATTGATAAGTTATACCATTCCTCTTCTATAATTTTAACTAATTCTTCTAACTTTGTAGGCATGGGTTTTCTGTTACGAACTGCAGAATCAAGACGTTCCCAAAGATTTTCAATCGGGTTAAGATCAGGGCTATACGGTGCCCAATTTAATATATTAAAATTATGCGAATTCATCCACCATTCTGAATATGTAGATGTATGAATAGAAGCCAAATCTTGTTGAAAAATTAAATTTATTTCACCATGATGTTTTTCCATTAAAGAATTTGCCCAAGGAATAAAATATTTTGCAAGAATATCAACATAACTATCCGAATTCATATTACCCTTAATTCTTACTAACGGTCCAACGCCCCACCAACAAAAACAGCCCCAAAACATTACAGAACCACCACCAAACTTCATAGTCGTATTTATACAATCTTTATGATATTTTTCATTAACTCGACGCCAAGTTCTTTCACGACCATCTGCTTTGTGAAGACAAAACCTTGACTCGTCCGTAAAAACAACCATTTGCCATTCATTTACCCATTTTAAATGTTCACGGCACCATTTTTTTCGCTCCAGTGCTTTTCTTTTGTCTAAAAGAGGTTTTCGACAGGCGACACAGTTTCTCCAACCTAAATTGTGGAGGTACTTTCGAATAGTTTTGGTGGTAAGCGTCGTATCATGTTGGACGTTGAATTCGTTAGTGATGACAGCCAAGGGTTCCTTCCGATTTTTTTTTGTAATACGAACTAAAGAGCGTTTGTCACGCGCAGAGAGAGCTTCGGGGCGACCAGGGCGTTTGTTCGGATGCTCTGAGCCTGTCTCTTCATATCGCTTAACAGTGTCATACACCGTTGATTTCGGGAGATCAAAAACTTTTGCAATGTCAAGTGGTTTAACACCACACAGGTAAGCGCCGGCAATACGGCTTCGTTGTTCTAGGCTTAATTCTTGGCGGGAGGGTTTTTTTATCATCAAAAACAATTAAAATTGTGTGTTAAAAAAAAAACACAAGTGAAAAAAGACGTATGTACGTTAAAAAAAAGATTATCATACGTATATGAAATTCCCGGTAGATCTGGAAATTTCCGGTGATTTACTTCCGATCACTGT
>QKWP01000247.1:230005-278704 GCA_003550325.1 Gigaspora rosea
AAAAAATTTTACGCGAAAATTTATTACAAAGCGAATTTTCACAAAAACAGCCTTTTTAACCAGCTTTGTATTTATAATTAAGTACGTAGAAAATTACGAAATTCATGTATTTAATTATAAGCCAAAAGTATATTAAAAAGGCCATTTTTTTGAAAATTAGCTTCCGAATTTACCCTTGATAGTTACCAACCCATTTCTCAATGCCCAACCCATCCTAAAACACCTGAATATTTCAACAAACGATAAAAGTACTTCTTTCTATAGCTTAGCGTAGCTCTTTTATTAAGTTTTATTGGTTTTTTAACTTGTCTAGGCGTCAAAAAGGCTCTTTTGTTAGTTGTAACAAGTACTTCGTTTGTTAGTTTTTCAACGTTTACTTAGGAGCAAATTTTTATGTAACAGTTTATCGAAAAAAGACCCAATTACGCCGATCCGCTGATATGATTCTTATGTGCCATGCTATATTATTGCAAAAGTATCTAGACCTCTGGTAAAGTTCTAGAAGCAGGAATACAAAAAAATTTTAAAAAGATTAGATAACAATAAATTACAATTTTTATTAAATATAACATTATAAAACAAGTTTTTACTTTTTTTATATGCAAACTTATACCAAGAATCTGATAGTTAGCTATTTTAATTTACCAATTATATTTTCTATTTGCTTGTGCAACTTTATGTAAAAAGTAGTAATCTATTTTTTATATTATTCTAAGCACATTTTAAAAAAAATAAATTGTACATATTGTAATAAACTAGCAAAGACTAAGATAATAAGTTTTCAAACCTTTATAATTTTTTTATAAAGACTTATTATAGTCAAATATCAAGTATATAATAGGATAGATATAAATTAGAATTTAAATATAAAATTTATTATAAATTCATTATATACATATCTAATTGTAATAAAAAGCTATTATAGAGTCTGTTTATTTTGTTATAATTTAAAGCCACAATTATATAATTAGGGTGCGGGACAGGCCGGGCTAAGCCCAGAAACTTGCGGGCCAGGCTGGCTTTGGTTCAGTTCGGGCCTATAATTTTTGAGCCCGCTATTGTTTGGGAAAACACAAATCAGGCTTGTTAATTATCGGGCCGGGCTCAGGCTTTATAAAAAAGCCTGATCAGGCCTGACAATACCCGGTAAACTTATGCAGAAAGATGATAAAAAACTAAGTAAAATGTAGTAACACTTATTACTTAGTATCATTCGAAGGTTTCTTGGTCACATGGCTTGATCATAATCATCGAACCACGGGAAATTTATTGAGAGTATGAGTGTAGCAATTAACCTGCCATACAATACCATCATGAGAAATTTATTACAAGCAACACAAATCCTGCATAAAGATCACAAGCTGACTTCAGAAGCAGGAATTTGATCAGGGGAAGATTAAGAATAAAAGAGTAACAATGAGAGCAGTACATGCTTGGTGCAATAAATTGGGTATCAAAAGAAACAGGTAAGCATGAACCCTGGTATTGAAAAGCGAAATTTTCATCGCCCACCAGCCTACCCAAACAGAAAGGCATGTGATTCCATCATTTCTTCATTTGCTTTGCCAGGAAGAAATGACTCTACTGGCAATTACGATTGCTTTTGTCGCGAGATGTCACCTCTGGCATAAATCATCTGCTGGCATAGTCCAAACAGTGAATGAATACTTTTCGATAGCTACTAATGCTAATTAGTAATTATTAATCCAAATTAACATTAAAAAGACTTTCCTTTATAGTATTATAAGAACATCAAAATAAGCGTATATCAACACTAATTAGTAATTTCATGACTTCCTTTATAAGTGTTATAAGAACATTCGAAGCAAGATTCGAATAATCAGGGAAAGTAACTCAGATTTTGTTCTTATTAGTACGTACACGTAAAGAATTAAGCTTCAGAAGCCAAGCGAGAGTGTCTGGTGTAGAGAATGTACAATTATAACTATTATCTGGAAAAAATATTAGGCAAATGTATAAATACAGCATATTGTTAGTGTAAATAAAAATTTTAAAGTGATTTTTACGTTTACTATAATAACTATTTATACTATTTACACTATCTTATTAGATCGCGAGTATTTAGAATTTAACATATAATATTATTAGTATTATTTAATACTATAATACTATATATTAACTCAGTATGACTTAATATTTTGTAATTGTTTTTCTGAAAATACCTTTGTTTAAATACTAATTATATACGTAATTAATTGTATTTACCTTTAGAATAAATAATTCAATATAATATTTATAGAAAATGGACAATGGTATGCTAATACTGTACAACCTAAATTAGATATATTAGATTCGAATTAACTTTTATTTATTATATAGAAATACAAAGCATTTATTCTGCGAGAGAAAGCCCTGAAACACTAACTGTTAACAAAAATTCTGAGGCAAATACTGTTGATGAGAGCCATGAAGTAACTATTACTAACAAAAAACGTAAAACATACAAAGAACCATTTTGGGTGTTCAAAGAAGAACACTTTATACCTAACCCTTCAAAAAGTATAAATTTTGCTTATTATTTATAATTTTCTATTATTAGTTAATATTTATAAAATATAATTTTTTATATAGTTGGTTATGCATTGCAAAAACAATTTAAAGTATAAAAGTGAATCAGGAACTAGTTCCTTAATTCAGCATATGAAAACCACGAAATGTAAAAAGTATCTTAAAGTTGATGAATCACAACAAGTATTAAAATTAGATACATCAGGTCTTACTACATACAGATTTTCTCAAGGAAGAAGTCGTGAAAACTTGTCAAATATAATTATAATGCATGGATACTCATTTCGTATGGTCGAACATGAAGGATTTCTAATGTTCATTAACAACTTACGGCCAGAATTTAAAATAATGAGTGAGCGGAAATACGTGAAGATTGCAGTAATATTTTTAGTGATCTTAAAGAACAGATGCATACAATGATACAAGAGGCACCCAAATATTTGAGTTTTACAACTGATTTATGGACATCGATTCAAACTGTTGGATACATGGTAGTTACATGTCACTTTATCGACAGAGAATGGAAACTTCAAAAAATAATTTTAGCGTTTAAGAAAGCTCCTGTACCACATACGGGTATCACTATTAGTGAAACGCTTTTTAACTGTTTCAATGATTGGTAAATATTTTAAACCTTAAATAAATATTAAGAGGTAAATCGCAGTTAAAGGGCATAAAAAAATAGTAGTAGAATTATTAGTCATATCGGTGGATTTGCAGAATTAGGTTTATATGGGTTTGTAAAACAATTTAATTCTGTATCGCTATTGTTAATTGCTCCTTGAATACAACCATGATAAAAAGTCACGAAAATTTAAATTCATTTTACAAATTTAGATAAACTCAATTCTGCAGTTTTTTTCGTGACTATATGAATTTTACTTACTATTAGAAACTTTAACATAGAATTTTTCATCAAGTTTTATATCCTTTAGCTACAATTTATTGCAAATTTTATAATTGTAAAAATACCAACTATTACTAAAAAAGTATGAATAAACTACTAGGGGTATTACGTCAAAAATATTGGCCATTATTACTAATAACGTGACCAGTAATGATGCTGCAATAGCTAATATAAAACGTAAACTTGAGAAACAGAATATGCTTAACGCTAATGGATATTTATTACACCAATGCTATTGTGCCCACATAGTGAACCTTATAGTTAACGACGGTCTAAAAAAAGTTTAAAGTATCATATGCAAAATTTGAGAATGTGTAAAATGGATTGATGGTTCACAATGTAGACTTCAAAATTTTGAAGATGCTATAATCGGGTGTGGTAATAAACTTGTATCAAATCGGCGACCAACTCTTGATGTACCCACCCGTTGGAACTCTGTATACCTAATGCTTATGTCTACTATTCCTTATAAAGATGTGTTTGAGCATCTCGCACTGCGAAACACAAACTTTGGGCAAATTATACCTTCCGATGAAGACTGGAAAAAATCTAAAAGCATCTGTTATTTTCTAAAACCATTTTACGAAGTCATTTTTTTTTTGCTTAAATGTATCTTTATTTGAGTGCCATCAAAGAAAAATTTTAGCAAATATAATTGAAAGCCTAATAACAGCTTTTCCTTTGACAATACTCATTATAACATTAAATTTCATATACTGTGCTAACGGCTAACTTATTAATTATTTTATAGTTACGAATCTTATTTCAGGAAGCACATATTCCATGGCTAATATTTTTTTTCCTCATGTGATAAAAATTAAACTACATCTTGAACGAAATGCTGTTAATCTGAATTCATTTATTTGTCAAATAGTAGTATCGATGCAGTCTAAATACAACAAATATTGGTCAGATATAACCGACATGCATTGCATTGCTTCTATTATGGATCCTTGCTATAAAATGTCTCTATTAACTCACATATATAAGCAAAAAATGCACTTATCAAATATTGAAGCAGAGGAAATGATAGATTCTATTAAAACAAGGTATGTTAGGCTATACAAAATAAATTCTTTTGTTTTTAAATAATAGATAGATATTCTTTTTTATTGCGGTTGCAAAATTATATGAAATAAAAAAAAAGTAATCAACAGTTAGCAATTTTACATGTAATTTTGCAAACTGCAATAAATAAAAACTTTACTAACGATCATTTCATTAACAGTTCATTTAGCTAATATCATGCAATATTGGCTAAATGAACTTTCAGTAAAATTATTGTCAGTAAAGTGAGTACCAAAAATAACAGGTAATCACAGTTAGGTTAATTAAAGATTTTTATTAATTATACTATTACTTTTTATAGAGCTATAGAGATTTATAAATTAGAATATGCGCCAAATGAAGATGTTTTTAATAATTCTCACAGTTTTTCTAGTACTATTTCTGAAGAAGACGAACTAATGAAAGGTTTTGATCTTTTTATTGCAGAAAATTCTGCTAATGTCACGAATAAAAAGGATGAATTTGAGCGATATCTTACTTACCCACTTCTTCCACGTTCAGAGTCATTTAATATCTTAACTTGGTGGAAAGAAAATGAATCAAGATATCCTTCTGTTTCAGCAATGGCAAGAGATATTCTTGCAGTTCCAGTTGCTTCAGTTGCTTCGGAATCAGTAAGCAAAGCGTCACTAGTTGAAATAAAACATATTAGACAAATTTAGTAGCTTTTTTAGTCCCAATATGGCACTGATTAATGGCTCGAATCATGTCATTTTCAGGTTAATATCGGAACTTATAGAGCTATTCTTAAAATTATATGAACTATCAGGTATCTGATATTTTACTTATCAGATCCGATATGAATCTGGAAATGGCACAATTAGAGCTATTAATCAGTGCCATATTAGGACTAAAAAAATAATAATGTTTGACTAGTGCTTGTTTTATATTCCTACGAATATAATATATATGGGCTAATTCATAACTTGTTAATTGTAGGTATTTAGCATAGCCAGAAGAATTGTTGACAATTATAGATCAAATCTTACCCCAGAAACTATCGAAACATCAATCTGTGGTCAAGATTGGTAGAGAATTGCAAAGGAATGAGGCTGGACAAGAAATAGCATATCATCTAGTTAAAAGCTGTAAATTGTCACTTTTTTCTTTTTTTTTTTGTTAAAATTTTTATATCGATTATTTGGAAATTTTGTATACTTGGGTAAATAATTTAGTGCTAAATTATTTTGCATTTTTATTGTAATTTAATATTAATAATATTATTTACAAATATTTGAAGATATTTCATGAGTGAAGTAAAATTTACAATATTGCAGGATAAATCTATGCCGATTTCAGAATTTAATTTCGAATATGTAGACACTTTGATTAAACATTAAAATTAATCAAAAATTGAAAAATTAATAAAATACTGTATTTTTGTAAATTGTGTATAAATTTCGATACTAATTACGCCCGAAATCTCACCACAAATCAGAGAATAGTTAAATTTTAGTAATGCAAAAATTTTATATAAATGTGCAGGCCGGGTATAGTTTTAAATAAGGCCCGGCCCGGTTTTATTTCACGGGCTTTTTTTTCATAGGCCAGGCTCGGGCTCACAAATAATTTTCGGGCTAAGTTTTGGGTCTAAGCAGACCCGGACCTACTTGGCCCGTCCTGCACTCTATATATAATATTAAGTATCTGCAACAACATATGCAAGTGAATTTTATGAGTACTTTTTGATATGTTTATTGATCAAATTAGAAATTAGATTCTAAACATACTATATTTTAATCAAAATTTAAATAAAATTTTATATTACAATAAAAACAATTTTTGCTAATATCCAAAACAATATTTACAAAATAATATCAAAATTTTTCTGAGTTCTAACCAGAAGTCTAGTTATTTTTGCAGTAATATAATTGTTATATATGTGGCATATTCAGATCAGGAATTAGAGATTGATTTTTTTTGATTGGCTGATATAAGTCAATTGTTCAAATATCTTATTTATATATTTTAATTTTTGAGAAAATAACATTTTACTAACAAAATAATTACTATAAAAACAAATTTTAGCTCTAATAAACATAAATATTCACTGCTAAAATTAATTCAAAATAATTAATCTTTCAAGAACTTTACTTAGAAAGAATATTTTTACTATAAACTACTGTTTTCCTTCTCTATAAGGGGCATGCCATTTATTACGTAATTTCTACCATACATACATGGGGTAGATCTGTGATTACTTTATACAATATAGCTAATTGACCAATAAGAATGCAATATTTATATATATATACATACATTGACCAATAAGAATGCAATATTTTAGATATATATATATACTATATAGGGTGGCTTAGAGTGATAGGTTAAAAATTTACAAATTTTTATCGCAAATAGTTTTTAGATATATTTTCGATTATTTCTTATTCGCTTCAAACTTTCTTTATCATTATATTGATATTTTAGTATATAGTTAGATTTAGATTTAAATATAATACTTTTTTTTAAAACACACCTAGTGAACTAGCGTATAGATCAAGATGAACTCATTTTATTTAACTTACAATTTACTCACGGATCCTTTTAATTATAAAATAACAGCAACACGTTTCCAAATTTGAGTTCTCAAAAGCACATTGAATTATAGTTTTAACACATTATAAGGCTAGTAAGTAAATTTTTATTTAAAGATCTTTGAAAATTTATCACTAACACTAATCAAGACTTCAGGACTTGATATAAATTTAAAGGGGATAATTAACGTGTAACTAACCGTTAAATCGATTCATCCAATACCGTATCAATATGCAAGTAATTATTTAAATTTTTTTCCTAATTTATAATATACTAATTCTTTTACGTTGTGGCGAAGACTACTCAACGTCGGATTGTACTTCACGTGTAGTTATTTGGTCTATTAAATCTTCTCTATACTCAATTAATACTGCCACGTCTTTAGCAACTTGGAGATTTGATTTGTTGCATGCTAAAGCTTGTGTTGGACGTCGGCCACGTTTTACCGAATGTTGATAGCGTTTATGTTCTCCTATGAACTTTAAAGTGGGATAATATTTATCGCACTTGTTACAACTCAGGCGTTGGTGCATTTCAAATGAAATCGACGGACAACAACGATCATAAAGTGGAATTTTTAACTTATCAAAATATTGAAGAGCATGTATCGGATCAATGAAATGCCCGTTTTTGTCTTTGGTAACAGGAGGGAGGAATCCTTTATTTTGATCTAATAGAAGGGCAGCGTCAGGGGCTCTATATTCATTACAACACCGGCGATTCTTATATTTCTTTATATCTATTGAGTAACGACATAACTGGGCATGGTTCTCAATCAATTTCCATGTCAAAGGCTCAACATCCAAGAACGGTTGACTTCTTTGATTAATACATTGTGTTTTTACAGGTTTTCTATGAATATCGTCCTTACTCCAAATATCGCACAACGACTTTCCTGAAAATTCAAAGTTATGTCGAGCTAATTCTTCATCTTTAACATTTCCTTGAGTATCTAAATGTGAACCATACTCATCTACAGGTAGCGTAATACTGGCAAGCTTTTCAGAGAGAGAAGACATAGCACGTTCTATGGGATTGTAAGCACTCTGGCCCGGGCATGTATACGAACAGTTAAGTAATCAAGGTCAAGAACACGAAATAGGTTACAGTATTCAGTTATATTTTTAAAATGTCTAGGATTCTCATCTGGTCCTCCGTCAACAAGGAGGACCAAAATTGGTTTAACTTTGTCTTGTTTTAGTAGAGTGGAAGCAAATTGTTGATCCAAAAAAAGGTTTAATAAATCCGCCATGTGGGTTGATGATGATGTACCTATGAAGTATTCTGGCCTAACTAATATAGCAAGTTGACCTGTACGAAGATTGACATCTGAGTTTGTTGGATCAATAAGAAGATACACTGAAGGTAAAAGTTTCATTTTATTTCCTTTTACAAAATCGTGGTCTTCAACTGTAACGGGTTCATTTATTGATTGAATACTTTTAAAGGTATGGCCTACTGCAGGAATACCCAAGCCAATTTTGGCTTTGTCGTCTTGAGAGATAATAGTAGTTTCGTCTGCAAAAACTTCTGCAAATACTCTGGCAGCTTTGACAGACGCCAAGCAGTAATGCTCATCAACGTGTTGCTTCATATCTGTTCTACTTACAGATGCAAGGCCAACCTTTGCTGGATGATGATGATGACGTGCAGCGAAAGTATGTTAGTGCCGAGGTTCCATATAGGTAGATAAACATTGACGAGAAAGGTATATATTATATCTCTCCTCCAATGCTTTACATAAATGCTTAATAGTATGAACCTTAATAACGGTTTTTTTCTTTTTGCATGCGCTGCGCCAAATTCAACACAGTCGTGGATTTTGTTCCAAAGATCTGGGTAAAGGATTGCTGCAGGTGGTCTTCCGGGTTTGTTATATTGCTCAACTATTCCATCTTCATTAATTTGTTTCTTCTTCTTCGCTCTAAATCTTGCCTGTGCTTCAGCACGGTTTTTAAGCTTTCCTAATTTTTTTTCATTTTCTTTTATTAATTTTTTTTCTTTGATTTTTAACAAAATTGAATTTTTAAAATCCTGGTCTGATATAAGTAGACAAGATTTTTCATATTCCACGATTTGTTGCATTGCTTCTTGGATTTTTGCAATAGCATCATTTTGTGCTATTGCGTTCTTTGCAGTAACATTTGTATTAATAGATGGTTGAAGAGAACTCAGCATTGAAATTGAAACATGACTGGAATTAATTGGTGACGGTCTCATTATTCTTTGATATGAACGGGTTATATGAGGTTCAGTGGCCAAGTATGCACGTATTTTTTCATGAATGACAGTTTTATTTTGTTCCTGAATTTCTTTCCAAGCTGCTCGCGCATCGCTTAATAACTTTCTTTTGTTTGGAGTGAGAGTACAACGTGTTGCTTGCATATAGTAAGCATACGCGTTACAAAACTCCTGGTACAAATCAGAGGGCGATTTGTAAAATAATTGTTTATCGAATTTAGGTTTCGTTAAAAAGCTTTGCATATTTTAATATTCAAAAATGGCAGAGCGATGGTAAATAATTATTTATTTTATTATATATATTTTATTTTCATTATTTTCACCGCGGTGATCAAGGTAATTGTATTTTAGATTGGCACTTAGATTAATGCTATTCATGTATAATTTTGGGTATCTTGTTTATTATTTAAATAATATACCCCACCAAATCTTTTAGATTCAATTTTCAAACTGAATGATCCGACCAAGATAGGAATTAGGTTCTCAGAATCTTAATAAGAACCATGTAGACGTGATTACATTCACATTTTATTCTGGAATATCGAGTTTTTTCAAACTATTATAACTTTATTGGGACTAATTCGATCTATATTATCAGCACTTCCAGTCTAAAGGCATATTTATTTCTTGTTTGAAAAAATTTATAATATTTATTTTTTTTTGTTGGTTTACGTTGAACAAAATAGAATTAACCAGGACAGCTCCCAAAGTATCGGTTACCTGACCGTCATGTGGTGCTATCAATAAGATATATTAATTGGTCGCATTCTGGTTGATAGCCAACATTTTGGGGCCTGCCCTGGCTAATTTATATTAGACATAGTCGTCATCTTATGATATTATTAATTTTATGGATTTGGTTGGTGATTTAATAAAGTTTAGTCTATTCTGTTGTACAAACCCAAACAACTTTTGACTCAGAATAATTGCAATTCCCAGTTTTTTTATGTTTAAATTTAAAATTATAGATACGTATGTTGTAAGTGGGAACGGGATAGTTCATTAAGGTTAGGGTACGGGTATGCTGTTAACCTTAAGAGTTTTCACCTTTTTGCCTATAACTTTCGACCCATAGAAGTTAGGAAGATGAAACAACTACCATTGGATTCAGCTCATCGAGACGCTTCTAATGAGCTATAGATCATGTGATTCTGATCACGGGATCACAAGATCGGAAGACATTTGTGTTGAACTATTAATAGAACAAGATAAACAAATATCTTAACCTTATTAGGCAATAATACTGCGTTCAAAATCTTACGAATCTAAAGGATCTAAAGGATCTAAAGGATCTTAAGGATCTAACATATCTTTTATATCTTTCATATCTTTCATATCTTTTATATATATTTTATCTTTTATATCTTTTATATCTTTTATATATAACATATCTATTAGTTTCGCATTACCTTTAGTACTATAAATAGTTTTTAAATTGAATTTGTATATCTTTATTGTAATAATTTATACATGTAATTTCTCTATAAATACACTGCTTTCTGCCCTCTGGGAAGTGCAGTGTCTTCATACACTGGAATATAATAAAGATACAATTCTTAGTATCCTCATATACTATTAATTGTTTGCCTCTTTGCCTTAATACATAAATCACTCAAAAACCTCTTTGTTAAGTCCCATTTGGACGCCATAAACCCTAAAGATGTCAAGTTATAGTCGTCATACTATAATCAGCAGTCTCCTGAAGTTCCGGAAGAGGTGAATTTCCAGGTTGACAATGCATAGGTGTCTAAATTATTTTTTAAAAAAAGTAATTTTGCCAAACATTATTAAAGTATCTAAAATTAATTTTGCCACTAAATAAAGAAAATTGATTTCGACAGACTAAATGTCGAAATAATTTATTAAGAGGAGTAATTTAGACACCCATGTATAGATACGGGTGTACATATGAAAAATTAATTATAACGTATATAATTCCGTTATATGGATAATCGTATATACTATAAGGGGTGTTTTGGGTGACGGTCTTGTTAAAATACCACAAGTGTTCTTTATTATTACCGGTATTCTTATTATTATGGACAGGTCCGACGAATTGTTTAGAGAATTAATATAGCATGTTCAGAAGTATAAATACAATCAATTCCTATATTCAAGTAATTCATTGCTTATGCCAAGATTTAAACCCTTCCCACCCTGCTCAATAATTTCCCTTTACTTTGACGTAAACCAGTAATTATTTTTCTTTGTCGCCACGAATGTTTAAAAATATATGCTTACTATGGCTAACTGAATTAAGCCAAGAAAAAAAAGATTTTATCTTTGAATTTCAAAGGGCTATAGAAGCTTTTCGATACCAGGTTTTAGGAGAAAGCCAGAACTGAATAGAATATTTGAATGACGAGTTAGAGATTATTCAAGGTGAACTGAGGTGTTTTACACGCAGTCTGCACTATATATTCTACTTCGTGTATATGCTATACCCGATTGATCAATAATTATATTATTATTACATGCTATTACCTGATTGGCCGATAATTTTAATATACTATATATATGTATCACACCATACATGGATAGGGTAGGCTACTAATAAAAATTAATTACGTAATAAATGGCTTGCCCCTAATCATGCAGTCCATATCACACAAATTGTGTAATTATATGAAGGTTTTATTATGATGTGCTTATAAAGAGGTTTTTTTTTTCAAAACGCATCTAAGCGTACTTTATTTATATACATATTAATTTACAAAATTATACAGAAAGTTCTATAAAGTCAAGAACATTTTTGCCGCTACCCGGCTTTTTGCAGCCTTTACGGCCAAGGATTCTATATAAAAGGTTAATTTCAAATTTTAACTTGATCCTAATTATATTAGCAATTGCCGTTTGAGGGATAACATTATCACCCCATTTGGCTTGCGTATACCAGCACCAGATCTCGTAGATGCAGATAATGTGTAACCAGATTGCAGTTTTGCGCTTCTTGTTTTCTTTAATATTGGTAGCTTTGAAGATATCATCTAATGTTCGAGGAATTGAGTCCTCTTCCGATGTCTTCAGGACTTTGTAGGTGGTTTCCCAGACAACTTTGCTTAGAGAACACTTTAAAGCAAAATGTTCGATGGTTTGCGTATGGTAAGGGCAATTAGGGCAGTCCCCAATGCCATTGGGATCGATGTGCACTAATCGTTACCCTAGAGGTAAGGCCCTGTGCATAAGGCGCCAAAAAGTGTCCTTCTTCTTGTTAAGACTCCATTTGGATTTGATCTATTTAAATTGAGAATGGTTTTGATCGGTGTTGCTTGAGGGAACCGATGGTTCGTAAAGACTTTTTAGGGCCATGCGAACAGTAAATTGTTGACCCTCTATTTCACCTATTTTGAGATTACTAGGTTCCCATGGCCAGGTACCTGTTGTTTTGATTTTACCCTTAAATCTTTTCCAGGCATTTAGATATGACCTCCATCTTTCCGGCCAACCTTTGGTCTTGCAAGGAATTTGTGATAGTGCCTCCCTGACTGTAATATTCCTTCTGTTACGGATTTCTGCCGTGATTATCTTTCTTTCTGTTCTTGCCCATAAAGCGCTGCTAGATAGTAACTTGATCCAGATTGAGAGAATTCTGGCATCGAGCATGTCCTTGAGAATTGGAGCTAATAGATCACCTTTTCATACCCAAGTTGGAATGTTGAGTATTGGGGGAGCATACGTGAATTATTCTTAACCCATTTTATTATAAGTGAGTTGATTTCTTTAAGTTGTCCTCTTAATGGCGGGAGAAGATGGGCCAGGTACCAGATCTTGGAAATAAGAAGTGTTTTGGCTGCAAGAATCTTTCCTCTAAATGACAAGTTTCTTTTGGAGAGCTCTTCGATCTTGTTCTTGATTTTTTTTGTCATTTCACTCCAGAGGGTTTTGCTAGGGTTACCCTTGATGTCTACACTGTATCCAAGGAATATAAAGTATTCCTGGTCGTTGGTTGGGGTTTTAAATTATGTTGCTCTGAGAGTTCGACTCTGCTGGCATTGTTTGTTATTGGTATAAGGATTGACTTATGTTTGTTGATGACTGCATTTGAGGCTTTTTCATAGTCACTGAAAATTTTAAGAAGTGTTGACCAGTCCGATGGAGAGCTAATCCCAATTGATAGATCGTCTGCATATGCTGCAATTTTGAAGTTTGTATCACTGACCGGGATGCCCCTAATGTTCTGAATGATGGTCTCTATTAGAGGGTTAATAGCCAGAACATAGAGGAGAGGAGAGAGCGGGTCTCCTCGTCTTACCCCTCTCTCTACTCTAATTGGTTCTGATATTTGACCTGAGTCAACTATGTGTGCAACTTGTGAGGAAAACAAGCCATTGACGACCCTAATAAAGTTGTGGTCGAAGTTCATTCTTTCCAATACTATACGTATAAAGTCGTGGCTAATCCTGTCAAATGCTTTCTGTTGGTCTAGCAAAAGAAGCCAGTGCTGTTTCGTTTGGTCCTTTTGATTTCTCAGTACTGTGAGGATATCCAGAGCTGAATCTGTGATCGACCTGTTGGCTATGAACGCCTGTTGAGCTGGACCTATGATTTCATTGCAGATTGGGTTGATTCTATTTGCTAGTATTTTCATGAAAATCTTTACATCAGCATTGACGAGCGAGATCTGTCTCCAGCTATTGATGCTCTCTAAATCATTGTTCTTTTTGGGGATCAAAGTGACCAAGCTTTTGCTCCAAGACTTGGGAATTTGGCCTTGTAAGAGGACCTCATTAAAGAGTTTGACTAGTATTGGAACGACGGCCTCTCTGGTGTCTTTGTAAAATTCATATGTAAGACCGTCAGAGCCTGGGGCCTTATTGTTTGGGAGTTTGTCAATTGTTTGGTGAATTTCCTCCTCTGTGATGGGTTTGATTAGTGCATAATTTTGTTCCGAAGAGACCTGTGCCAGGTTTTCCGTAAGTTGAAAAGCTACTTCTTTATCAATTGTTTCTTTTTTGTAGACTTCTTGGAAGAATTCTTTAATGTAGTTGAGTGTTTGTACCTGGGACGTCCCATTTGCGTCATTCGGATTCTTTATTTTTGAGCAGCTTGTTGTAGAGTGTTTTTTCTTATAGAGAGCATAGAAGTATTTTGTTGACTTCTCTCCTTCTTCTATCCACTTGGCACTCGACCTGATACGCCACCTTTCTGAAAGAGATGCCAGTTCCTCTTGTAGCTTTAAGTTAAGGTCTTCGATAATGAGTTTGAGATCAGTTAAGACAGGGTTATGGGCTATCTTATTGTTCAAATTACAAAGTCTTTTGTGAAGCCTCTGGATGTTTTTTTCTGGAGGAGAACTGGGTTTATGGGCTCTTACTATAGATTGAATTGAGCATTTGCAAAAGTTCCAGTTGGAGATGTTTTGGGTCTCTTGAAGTTCTTTTATTATACGAATTTTTAGTTCTGGCATGACCCAGAATTTTCTATTGAACCTCCATTGAGCTCTGTTGGTATGTGATAGCTTGAAGTTAAATTCCGATTCCACTAGTAAGTGGTCAGAATTCCCAAATTTTGTATTGGTATTTCTAAAAAGATGACTGTGACTTGCTTCTATAAAAATATAATCAAGGCGTGTTGCCATTCTTTGACCATTGTGTGTGGATTGGTAAAATGTGAGAAATGGGTTCTCTTTTGCAAACAGAACTGTATCAGTATAATCAACTAAAATATTTTGTACAAGGTCCCTTGAGCGATCGGGTTGTGCTAGTGCGCTGCTTATTCTATCATTTTATGGGTCCAGATTTGTGTTAAAATCACCAGCAATGATGCAGATTCTTCCCTCTGCTACAGGCGGAGTCCAATTTTCAAAGAAACGAACTCTGTCTTCGCCTCTGGGTGGAGCATAGATGTTTGTGATTTGAAATAGTTGTTGTTTAATTTCTGTATTGACTGTGATGATGCGACCATCTTGTGATTCTCTAACTGTAGTGAGCTCAATGTTTCTTCTACCTGCTAATATTGCAGTTTTTGAGGACCAGATTGAGCTAAATTCCCATTGTTGTGCTAAAAAGTTTCTTGTTTTAGTGTCTCCGAGATTGGTTTCTTGAATTAAAATAATATCGAGGTTATAAGACTTTAAAAGTATGAGTGCTCTCTGTGCCTTAGGTCTATTGTTTAGATCTTTTACGTTAAGTGTAGCGATTATAAACATGAAAGAAAATAAGAGGGTTAGGCTACACTAAGAGGAAGTAGTCTTAGTATTGGTTCTTTAGCCCAGTACACCCCGTGAGACGATCCCATGGACTCTATGCTGTTGACCCAGATGTGTAAAATTCTTTCCCTCTTTTTCTTTTCTTTTTCCATTTTTATTACTTGATTTCTTGTAGGAGACCACTGTAAATGGTATTTCCTGTAGTGTACTTTGGGTTGAGCTTGGTTCTTTTGAATCCGTTAGGATTTCCATTTCTGAGGTAGTTGGAGTAGGTTTGTCTGATTCCTCAGCTGCTATTTCGATTTCTATTTTTTGTAGTACCAAACCTGTATTGTTTGGTGTTGAAATATTAGTTGTCTCTGCCACTTCAGTTTGTGCTTCACCCTCTGTATTCGTTGAAGAGTCTTGAATATAGGGGTTATTTGGGCTGAAGATAGGGCTTGGAGTGGAATTTTTATGAGTGTCTGCTCCTCCTTTTTTTTGGAGTTTAGCTTCTCTTAGTAAGCGTCTTGTTTCAATCAAGGCTTTAAGTTCGTTACATTCTTTTTTGATATGGCCCTCTTTTTCGCAGTAATAGCAGACCTTGGGAGCTTCCTTCCATTCGGTTGTTACTTTATGATCACCTACATGGGTGCATCTTGGGATTCTGGAGTGTAAGTCTGGGTCCTCTATAATTTCAAAAGTCACCAACCATTGATCTGAACAGATCGTTGTTCCTTAATATAAGAGGGGCTTTAATGAAGCAATCTGGCCAAAATCTTGAAATGCTTCCAGAATGAGTGCTGTAGTATTTTCTAAATCCCCAATTGGTGTATTCCTGAGTTTCACTGTGAGAAAAGAACGCTTGAGATTGATAGGAATATAACCAAAGAATGTTTGCTTAAAGATAGTAATTCCTTCTGAGGCGTAAAACTGTGCCTTTTCTTTGCTTTTGAAAACTAGCTCAAGAGAGACCCTTTTTCCTCTTGTTAAGTGAGGCTTGGCTGCCAATAAGTCTCCATTGAGTTTCAGTGCAAGTGTTACAATTATGTCGTTAGTGGATATATTGATCAAGCTCTGTATGTCAATGATCAAAGCATTGTCATTTTTAGAGAGAATTTTGTGTTTGGGCACTGTGTTGGTGAAACTTGCTTTTCCTCCCTTGAGTTTAGGAAAGAAGTCTGTCCATTGTTTTGTTTTAACTTCCCTGGCTAAAAGTGCAGATGCACTTGTAGATGCTTGGGCTGTACCTGAAGTAATTGAATCAATAATTTCTTTGTCTAGATGATCATTATCTGTTTGATTCACGTGTTTGTTTTTGTTTATTTTGTCTGTTTGGTGCACGTGTTTTTCATCCTGTTTGTTGTTTACCTGGGGCACGTGAATTGTTGTGTCAGTCAGGATATCACATGGTTTGTTTTGATCTTTGCTCACGGTTCTTGCGTCAGCGTTTTCGTGTTTTTTTTTCTTCAGCTTTAAGTTCTTCTGTTTGAGCTGCCCAACTTGTAGTAGTAGTTTTGTCCTCAAGTTGTTCTGAAGCCTTTGTATTCAAGAGCTGATGGTTGTTTAGTTCTACATTTACTGAACTTGAGTTTTCCTTGTTTTCTTCGTTCTTTACAAAGTGGAAAATTTTTTCCTTGTTTTCTTTTTCAACTTTAGTCGAGAGCCTGATTTTTTGTTTTTTTGTTGCTTACCCATGTCTAGTGCAACAAATTTGCGTTTCCTAGGCCAAAGGGCCTTTGTCTTATGAGAGTTTTGAAAGTAAACTATAGGGTTTTGACTAGAAATTTTGTATTTGTTAATTTTCCAGAAGTGAACTGGAAAGAGTTTTATTAAAAATATTACTCAAAGAGGTATTTTTTTATAATTTTAATAGTAAAGTAGTTGCAGACTTTGGCATGATTATAAAAGTTTTTACTATAATGTGATTATATAGGAGGTGACTATATAGGAGGAAGACAGTACTAATACTAGTTATATTAACTGTATATAAGTTTTAAATACCAAAAAAAACAGTTAATAAAAAAGAAGTTTGAAATATTACATGTTAGCTTTAAACTTGGAGCTTTAAATATACTGTATTTTCGTATAATAATGCATATTTGCATTATTTCGAAATTGGCACTTTTTTAAAAAATGCCTATTTGACTCAAAATAATGCACACGTGCGTTCTGAAATAACACACCCCTCCCCTAAAAGTTTTACAATAAATATAAGTATATTGCATATGTCTATTAAAGATTGGTAATACTGATCTGAAATATCGTATATGTGCATTTCAAAATAATGCACAGGTGCTCAAAATAATGCACAGGTATGCATTATTACACAAAAATATAGTACTATTTAATATGCTATATATTAGAATTTCACAGATCCAAACTAAAGATCTAGACCCAACCTAGACTGATCTTGTAGATCAGATCAGAACTATAACTTTTTGAACCTGATCAGGACCAGGTCATACTTGTACCAACTTACAATATTGTTTGTTTTATATAAAAATAATTATTTTTTTTACTGATTACAATATTTTTCTGTTTTTATAAAAGCCAAAGTGCTTTTTTTCTATTATACTAAAACTTTTTGGGCATCTATTTTTAACAATAAGTTCAGATATGCAACACTTATGCAACCATAATCTAATATAGTTGCCTCTTTTTACTTTGACCTTTTATAATCTGAACCTATTAAATTCTCTCCAAACAAAATCTTTTAAAACAATTATAAATTTTATTATAAAGTTCGCATTAGCCATATATAATTTTTTGAGAACTAAACTTTTTCAAATTTTTATATAGTAAAGATTAGCAGTCCTAGCAGTTTAGACTAAATAGAGTTAACTATATAGTTAATTCATTTCTTTAAATTAAATCTAATAGACTGAACTTTAAATTTTTTTTTTATTGAACCAACTTTTTAAATACATTATATTCAGGATAGAATTAACTGAAAAAATAAAAAAAACATTATGTCAAGCTCAAATATATTTTATATAATTGCACTTATGATAAAACTTGCAATAAACTATATAATAAGCCTTATGATAAACATTATAATAAACTTCAATGAATTTTACAAAAAACCTTATAATACACTTTATTTTTAAATAATTTGTATATAGAAATTCCCATAGCAAATAGAGGCAGTAGACAAAAAAAATTTTTTTAAAAAAAAATACAAATTCTTGAAGTATTAAAGTAATAGGTATATAATTTTTATAAAATTACAAAATCAAAATTTTTTGCCTACTGCCTCTTTTTGCTATGGGTCACCATATGGAAGTAGTCAATTAAAATATGGCTTATGGCATTTTTTGCAAAAATGAGTTAACAATACTATCAAATAAAGCATGCATTTGACTATATAATTTAGTATTTAAAGCATCGATTTGCATACCGTATATTTCAATAAGCTACCTTTTTTGGGAGAAAATTACACAAAAAAACATGGGTAGCTTATTTTCAGTGTATAGATGTTTTTGAACAAATTGAAATCATACTAATAAAAAGTTGTCCAAATGATACCAAATTTTTACTATAGGTATATTTGATGCACTGGACAACTTTACTTAATCGAACTTTTGAGTTTACTTAGTAAAAAAAGTTTTATATGTAGCAACTGCTAATGCATTTTTTGAGATTTTTGAAAAAAATCAGGGGTAGCTCATTTTCAGAGTAGCTTATTTTTAGGAATATAAGGTAATAAAATTTTTGTCGATGCCTATTTTTTTAAATGCTGTATGTAATTAGAAGCAATTTAAAAATAGATTTTAGAAACTAGCTTGTTGATCCTTGCTGCATAGTCATAGAAAAGAGCTTGTATAATTGGCTAATTCATGTAGATCAAACAGGTTCTACTAATAATAGATTATCATTATTGTTGTTATACTAAATTTAAAATGTGATTTTCTCAAAATGGAAAAAAGCCATAAGCTGTATTTTAATTACTGTGCCCTATATGATATGTATCAAATTTAAACTTGTATCAGATTGAATCTAATGCATATCAGATGACCATTAGTTGATTAGCATTAAATGATTAGCAACAACTAGTCTAAACTAACTTCTAACTTTACTGTAATTTTACTCCAACTCTAAATTAATTTAGGCCAGGTCTAATCTGATATAAAAATCAATCTGATACACAATATATATATTTAGTCTTCACATTTATTCTGGTACAAAAATAGCATACAAACCATTTAGACTAATATATTTTTATTTTAATAATGAGTTTCTTTTTTAAACAAACAGTATTAATATATATATATGATATCTAAATTAAAAAAATTAATAGCCAATATAACTATCCAGTAATGAAAACCAGCTAATCAAAGTTATAAGTTTATCAATTACAAAATTATTATTATATGAATATACTTTACTTACTACAAAGTAAAAGTAATCAAAATACTTATTATGCAATGATACTATACAAGTATATAGATCTATATCTTATTAAAATATATAGTAAATATTACTGCACAACAATTATATAAATTTTGTGCTATATACATTAAAAGAATGTTTATTGTTTTTTTAATTTAGTAGGGCAAAATCAATTGCCAAAATTAAATCAATAATATAAATAACAATATCAATACAAAATAAGTATTATTTTTTTTGAAATAAGTACTTTTGGCAATATTAAATCTAAACCTGATATAAAACTGGCTTTAGATTTGAATTTTAGATAAGAAAATATTCTATTAAATTTGTCAACCAAAAGATATCAAGTTAAAATTGCAAATCATGTAATATAAAAAATCAAATAAGTAATACAAAAAGGTTATAGTATTATTACTCTTATCTTAACTTTTTAATAAAAGTTTTTTAATTAGTGTTTACAATTCTAAAGATAACTGAATCATCAAAAACAGCCTAGTGGGTCAATTATAATGGCTTTTCAAAAATCATGTTATGTTTATTATATGATTTTTAAATTTTGTAGATTATATAGCAAATATCTTTAAATTTTAAATCACTATTGTAATTGATCCACAAGGCCTGTTCTTAATGATCTAGTTATTTTTAGAATCATAGAGACTAAATAAAAACCTTTAATTAAAAAAAAAAAGATTTATAAAATAGTAAAATCTCTTTTTTATCATTTTAAAATTTATTATATGATTTTCTAATTTTGGTATCAGACTAGTTACACTTTGATTTTTTGGCATTGAACTAGTTATACATTGATTTTTTTTCTCATACTATTATATTTATATGCACTTTGAATAAAATCTATAATATATATACACAGGTAGCTTTGAAATAATATTATAAAATTGTCAAATAAATAATGCATATTTATTATTCTTATTATTGTCTTTGCTTATTATTATTTGGGGTGAGTCAGTAGAAATGTGACAAATTTTTTCTAAGTAAAAGTTTTCTTGACTTTAAGTTTAAATATCTTAACAACCATCTTAATAAATTTAATAATTTTTTTTTATTTTAATTCTATATAATTTCAAGATTAAAATAAAAAATTTTTAGCAAATATGATTAAATAGTTGTTAAAATATTTTAATTTAAAAATTAAAAAAATTTTACTAAAAATGATTTGTTCCTTTTTTACTGACTTACCTCCATTTTTGAAATTCTATTATGAAGCATAATAAAACTGCTTTAACTACTAATGAAAAAATTATAGTTATGTTTGTTTATAATTATTTTTAAAAAAATAAATATTGCCAAAATACTAATATTTGCAAGGAAGTTGGTTTGGCAACAGGGGTCAATAAATAAACATTGATTGTATTCTTGCTAAATATAATCAAAATAAAGAGTTTTAGCCACCTAAATATGAGTATCAACTACTTAAAGAACATCAAATAGAATATATAAATGCAATACATGCCCTTATTTTCTTTGCTAACAAAGGTGGTACTCCACTTTCTATTTGAATCCTAGTTTTAAAATTATCCAATTAAGGCTTTTAGTTCCATATACACAACTTGTATGATATTTAAAAAAACTTGGTTTTCACTATAAAAAGGTAAGCAAAGAAACTATCTCTATGAGTTCCCACAAAATATTGCATTCTGAGTACATTATCTTTGTTGGCAATTTATAAATATACAAGACCAAAATAATATGCCAACTATTCCTGAAATTTTTCTTAATGAATCTTATTGTAATACACATCACAACCAAAATTTGATCTAGGTTTCAAAGGATATTATTGTTTATAAGAGCCATAAAAGGGGCCATGCTTGTAATTTTTGGTGCTATTATTGTTTTTTGAAATAGAAACACTAATTAAGTAAAAGAGAATTGGTTCATGAATTTCTTCTTATCTGGAATTTGATAGAAAACCAGTAAGTGGAAAAGGCAAAAGAAGAAATTGTGAAGATATGTATGCAACTGTTCAAGATATAGTAAAAGCAGCAGGTATTGTTTCTAATAAAGTGATTATTATGAAAACTTTAATGCAGAAGTGTTCGAAAAAATTTTTAACAAGCTTTGTGAAATTTTCTTACATAGTTATAAACTATGTATTATCTACATGAATGATGCAAGATACTATAAGCATTATACTGAAGCATCACCAACTTCCAACTAGAAGAAGCAAGCTATAGTTGAATAAAAACCCGAATAATCTATATGAGATTATATTTGAGCATTATGGTAAAAATTTATTTGATGAGCACTTTTGTTTTGGTATGTATAAGCTATATTTTAAATATTAGATTGAACTTTTACCTACCTTTAACTTTTTTTAAAACTCTAAAAAAAAAATAACAGACTTACATTTTCTAAAAAAAAAAATTCTTATGTCTATATGATCCTTAACCTGTTATAAATTATAAATATATATATTACAAATTGCAAAAAAAAAACTTAAAAAAAAATTGCCATTTTGAGTAATTTTTATCCAATTTTTTGCATTTTCTGATTTTTGCATTTTCTGATTTTTGCATTTTTCTGATTTTTGCATTTTTCTGATTTTTGCATTTTTTTGATTTTTGCATTTTTTAATTTTGTATTTATTACAGCCCAGATTTTTCATTAGCATATTTAAAATATAAAATTTATAAAAATTGCTCTATTAGCATTCTTTTAAATATACTTTTTTTTGCTATTTAGCTTTTTTCAAATATAATCTTTTTTTCTAATACCTACTTTTCAAATATAACCTTTTTTTCTAATACCTACTTTTCAAATATAACCTTTTTTAAAAAATGAGCCTCCATTAGCAATTTTTTAAATATGAACTTATATAGATTATTCAGGGTTCTTTTGAATAGTTAGAAGATAACCAGATTGAATATAATGCAAACATAAAAAGGCAGAATTATATGAATTAGCAAAAAAAAACTATTTATTTCTTTCACTTTATTAATATTGCCAAAAAGTTTGGTCATAAGTTATTATATACTCCTCTATATCTTTGCAAACTCCAACTATTAAATTGGTATAGGGAATCATTAAGAATAAAATTGTAGTAGAAAAACAGGTTTAAAATGCTATTTCTCTTCAAAATGCATTGCTTCATATTTTTGAAAAGGAGATTAAATCAGATGCAGTTGTTTTATATTAAAAAGTGCCTTAGTGTAGCACAGCAATACTGGAAGGAAATTGAAGTTGAAATAAATAACAAAAGTGAAAATAATGATGATAAGAACTTGGGTGCTTTAGATTTGGATTTAGACCAACTAAGTAATAAGCTCTAATGGCAAAGAATTTTACTATAAATAAGAAATTTTTTGAGCATAATTTTTATTTGCCTGTTAATTCAAAGAAATTTATAAGAAAAATTTTATATATCATAATAAAAATTAGGAATTTTATATTTTAAAGTATAATAAACAATTTTTTAATAAATTAAATAACTAGTTATAATAAAATTTTATGGTTTTTAAGGCCTATATATTTTTTAAAAAATTTGGTTTATTTTTTTGTTGTTATTTAAAATATGAAACCTATTAACAAAATGTCTTTATATTTTTGTAAAATTTTATCTTATATGTGAAATATACCAGAAATATATTTTATTAAAAAAATTAATAAAAAAAAGTTTGATTTGTATCAAATCTATTATTCCGATTTTTATAATTTTATATTGTAGATTTGCAAATTATAAAATAATTGAAAATCTAAGTTTAATTTTCATGTGAGCAAGTTATACTTAATACCAGCTCCAGTTCATGTTGGGCTTCACATATTCAGATATAGTTTTACACTTGAACCTGAACCAATTTTCTAGTTCAGATTCAAGTTTTGCTAAAACTGGTCCAAAATGCCCTATGAGAAATACTACTATATATTCTAATAATAATAAACTTGAACTAATGTTTTATATTTATAAAATGCATTACAAGAATAATAAATATAACTTTGGGTTAAGTAATAGTTGACAATATGTATATATTATTGCTTTATTAATTATTATATAGGCTAAAGATTATGTAGATTATATTATATCTTTAATAAAGATCATGATAACAAAATAAAATAAAATTATTTTAATTACATTTTAAAATGTAATAAAGAATAAAGAATAGCTTTATTAATAGGATCTAAATGGTGCCCCTGTGCATTTTGTGCCCTCTAATATACTAATAATTAATTTTGCCTAGAATTAGGGTTAGGATTAGAATTAGAGTCAAAATTAGTACAGAATTGTGAGAGGATCATTTTTTGTTAAAAGTGCAACAGAGGTTACCCTAGTAAAATTTTGAGATATCAAAATAGAGGGCACAATGTGCATGGGCACCATCTAGTACAGTTTTTATTAATAATCTATTCATATTGAATTTTTTGATTGATTTGAGATTGGGTTTATTAATAATAAGAGTAAATTTATTTGTTACCAGCGGTGACAATCCCGTGCCAACCATGCCAATAAGAATCAAGATTAGGTATAATATTACACCTGATCAGAAAATATGAAAATAAAGTGAAAAAATGCTATTTTCAAAAATATCGCAATAACTAAAAAATTTTGACTATAAAACTACCCTTTATTCTAGCAAAAAAAAAATTTTCGTGAAATTTTACTATATAATTACTCTAATCCTAACTCTTATCTGATCCCTAACCCTAACCCTACCAAAAATAAATTTACACATATTTATGTTTGTTTTGATTGTACATTATACAGAGGTGTGTCACTGCTGGTGACAAGCACATTTTTTCTAATAATAAATATCAATTTATATATTATTTATCTATTTTAAAAAAAGAACAAATTATTTTGTATATATTAATAGTTTGTAAGCTTTCTAATATGAAGTTCTTTTTGTTTTCTAGTAGTATTAAAATAATAAATCTTTTTAAAAATTATATTTTTTAATTGGCTAATTATTACAAAAAATCACAAATAGATTTACAAATTATATAAAAATCTCATTTGAGATAAGGAATTTGAAAAAATTGTTTTTAATAGTTGTATAATTTGTTAAACAGATCAGAAATGCAAAATTTTAATATAAATTCAAATAATTGATAGTAAAATGCAATAGTAAACCTTTTTAAGAGCTAATTCAGATGTTTCTTAAAAAGAAACTGTACTTATAAGATTAGTATAATAGCTTAGCTATACAAATACTTTGTGAATTTATAGTTTTAACCAGAAAAATAATAAGCTATAAAAAATCATGCTTTTATAAATAGCCTTTTATTCTATTTTTGTATATATATAGTACTTGCAATACAACAGATTTTTTTTGCTTTAAAGCTTTTTATAAAAAACCTTGATTAGCTACTTGAAATTATAAATTTTATAAAATATTAAAAAGAATCACAGTTTTTATATTTAGAAATATAGTTATTCCAAAACTATTATAAAGTGAGTTTGTTTATACCAAATTTTAACTTTGGTCAAATTAATATCTTAAAAGCTTTATTGATAATCTTTATTTAAGGATAGACTATAATAACATCATTTTTATTATGCATATGCTCCGATTTTTGAAATTTATAAAAAAAGCTTATTTTTTTAAAACTTTAAAGCTATATAATTTTTGATCTACTGGGCATTTTAAATGATTTTACTACCAAAATGTTCATCTCTTTGAGACGATCCCAACAAGCCCAAAATCATAAAAATCCAATCACAGGGTCATGAGAAAATGTATTGTCAAATAGGTGATACACCTGAAATTGGTTTGATTATATTAAACCAATTTCAGATGCATCACCTATTTGATAGCACATTTCCTTATGACCCTGTGATTTGATTTTTATGATTTTTAGCTCTTGGAATCATCTTAAAAAGACAAACAGTTTGGTAGTGAAATCATTTAAAATAGACCAGTAGATCAAAAATTATTTAGCTTTAAAGTTTTTAAAAAATAAGCTTTTTTTATAAATTCCAAAAATCGAAGTATATGGAAACTTATTGTTATAATTATTAGTAATACAAAATATTTAATACTAATATGTATTGAATATTTTAGATATTTTATTTACTATCAAAAACTGGGGTTAACTTGTTTTTAACACCTATAAAAAAGTTAATACCCATAACTATTACTAACTTCTTGCATATTTTTTTAAAAAATTAAATATAAAATGTTAAATTCTTTACTTTAAAATAAAAATTCAGACATTGAAAATACTATAAATATATATTTTTTTGATGGTTTTTCTAAATAACTCTGGCCAGAGATATATAACTTATATATCTCTGGCCTATTGACCAATCAAAACTATAGAAATCATATGATCAAATCATGTGACAACACGGCACTATATGCAATATTTCCGAGATCAGATCAGAAAATCAAATCAGAAAATCAGACCGGAACTATAATTTATTTAAAAATTTTGACCCGTAAATTAAACAAAATACAGTACAAAGATTATAAAGTTTTTATCCTTAATAACCTAACATGAAAACAAACTTGTCCTAACCAACTATTAAAAAGTTGCTTAAAAAATTAAAATTTACAGTATAAACGATTTAGTTGGGACAGTCACAATTTCTTGTGATTTGCAGAACCTGACTATTGTGGCAACAAAAGCGAATTAGACAAGATTATGTTGGTTTTGTATTGGAATGATCATGATTCTATATTGATTTGCGTACTTACCAACTATTGTAGCAAAGTAAGTTGCCGACTATTAGATGATACAAAAGATTAGGTAGGGTTAGTTAGTTTGAAACGATCGTGATTCTATATCGATTTGCTGTAAAAAATTCATACCTACTATTGTAGCAACGTAAGTGATATTATGTTAGTTTTGTGTTGGAATAACATGATTTCTGTAGTGATTGCTATAAGAAAATTTTGTTACCGCATTAGCCGACTATTAGATGATACAAGCGATTAGGTAGGTTGGTTAGTTTTGAAACGATCGTGATTCTTATATCGATTTGCTGTAAAAAATTCTTACCCACTATTGTAGCAACATAAGTAATATTATGTTAGTTTGAGTTGAAATAACATGATTTCTGTAGTGATTGCTATAAGAAAATTTTGTTACCGTATTTGCCGACTATTGATGATACAAGCGATTAGATAGGGTTGGTTAGTTTTGAAACGATCGTGATTCTATATCGATTTGCTGTAAAAAATTCTTACCCACTATTGTAGCAACGTAAGTGATATTATGTTAGTTTTGTGTTGGAATAACATGATTTCTGTAGTGATTGCTATAAGAAAATTTTGTTACCGTATTTGCCGACTATTTGATGATACAAGCGATTAGGTAGGGTTGGTTAGTTTTGAAACGATCGTGATTCTATATCGATTTGCTGTAAAAAATTCTTACCTACTATTGTAGCAACGTAAGTGATATTATGTTAGTTTTGTGTTGGAATAACATGATTTCTGTAGTGATTGCTATAAGAAAATTTTGTTACCGCATTAGCCGACTATTAGATGATACAAGCGATTAGGTAGGGTTGGTTAGTTTTGAAACAATCGTGATTCTTATATCGATTTGCTGTAAAAAATTCTTACCCACTATTGTAACAACGTAAGTGATATTATGTTAGTTTTGTGTTGGAATAACATGATTTCTGTAGTGATTGCTATAAGAAAATTTTGTTACCGTATTTGCCGACTATTTGATGATACAAGCGATTAGGTAGGGTTGGTTAGTTTTGAAATGATCGTGATCCTATATCGATTTGCTGTAAAAAATTCTTACCTACTATTGTAGCAACGTAAGTGATATTATGTTAGTTTTGTGTTGGAATAACATGATTTCTGTAGTGATTGCTATAAGAAAATTTTGTTACCGCATTAGCCGACTATTAGATGATACAAGCGATTAGGTAGGGTTGGTTAGTTTTGAAACGATCGTGATTCTATATCGATTTGCTGTAAAAAATTCTTACCTACTATTGTAGCAACGTAAGTGATATTATGTTAGTTTTGTGTTGGAATAACATGATTTCTGTAGTGATTGCTATAAGAAAATTTTGTTACCGCATTAGCCGACTATTAGATGATACAAGCGATTAGGTAGGGTTGGTTAGTTTTGAAACGATCGTGATTCTATATCGATTTGCTGTAAAAAATTCTTACCTACTATTGTAGCAACGTAAGTGATATTATGTTAGTTTTGTGTTGGAATAACATGATTTCTGTAGTGATTGCTATAAGAAAATTTTGTTACCGCATTAGCCGACTATTAGATGATACAAGCGATTAGGTAGGGTTGGTTAGTTTTGAAACGATCGTGATTCTATATCGATTTGCTGTAAAAAATTCTTACCTACTATTGTAGCAACGTAAGTGATATTATGTTAGTTTTGTGTTGGAATAACATGATTTCTGTAGTGATTGCTATAAGAAAATTTTGTTACCGCATTAGCCGACTATTAGATGATACAAGCGATTAGGTAGGGTTGGTTAGTTTTGAAACGATCGTGATTCTATATCGATTTGCTGTAAAAAATTCTTACCCACTATTGTAGCAACGTAAGTGATATTATGTTAGTTTTGTGTTGGAATAACATGATTTCTGTAGTGATTGCTATAAGAAAATTTTGTTACCGTATTTGCCGACTATTGATGATACAAGCGATTAGATAGGGTTGGTTAGTTTTGAAACGATCGTGATTCTATATCGATTTGCTGTAAAAAATTCTTACCCACTATTGTAGCAACGTAAGTGATATTATGTTAGTTTTGTGTTGGAATAACATGATTTCTGTAGTGATTGCTATAAGAAAATTTTGTTACCGTATTTGCCGACTATTGATGATACAAGCGATTAGGTAGGGTTGGTTAGTTTTGAAACGATCGTGATTCTTATATCAATTTGCTGTAAAAAATTCTTACCCACTATTGTAGCAAAGTAAGTGATATTATGTTAGTTGTGTTGGAATAACATGATTTCTGTAGTGATTGCTATAAGAAAATTTTGTTACCGTATTTGCCGACTATTGATGATACAAGCGATTAGGTAGGGTTGGTTAGTTTTAAAACGATCATGATTCTATATCGATTTGCTGTAAAAAATTCTTACCCACAATTGTAGCAACGTAAGTGATATTATGTTAGTTTTGTGTTGGAATAACATGATTTTTGTAGTGATTGCTATAAGAAAATTTTGTTTCCGTATTTGCCGACTATTAGATGATACAAGCGATTAGGTAGAGTTGGTTAGTTTTGAAACAATCGTGATTCTTATATCGATTTGCTGAAAAAATTCTTACCCCTATTGTAGCAACGTAAGTGATATTATGTTAGTTTTGTGTTGGAATAACATGATTTCTGTAGTGATTGCTATAAAAAAATTTGTTACCGTACTTGCCGACTATTAAATGATACAAGTGATTAGGTAGGGTTGGTTAGTTTTGAAACGATTATGATTCTATATCGATTTGCTGTAAAAAATTCTTACTCACTATTGTAGCAACGTAAGTGATATTATATTAGTTTTGTGTTGGAATAGCATGATTTCTGTAGTGATTGCTATAAGAAAAAAGAAAATTCTGTTACCGTATTTGCCGACTATTGTGGTAACATAAGATATTTAGATAGGGTTATGTTGGTTTAAATTGGAATAATCATGATCTCTATAACGATTTACTATAAAAAAAATTCTTTACCGTACTTACTGACTATTGTGGTAATATAAGAATTAAGATAAGGCTATGTTAGTTGCAATAATCATGATTCTATAGCGATTTACTTGTAAAAAATTTTATTATTGTACTTACCAACTATTGTGATAACATAAAATGGTTTATTTTAGATATGGACATGTTAGTTTTTTGTATTGGAATAATCGTGATATATATAGTAATTTACATATTGCCGTACCTGCCAACCATTGCGGTACATAAGTGATTTAGATAAATGGGTGACACTAGTTTTATACTGGAATAATCGTAAAATTCTATTACTGTACTTACCGACTATTGTAATGACAGTTATCATACTTGTAGTAACATAAGCGTAAAAATTATTTTTATGGTGGTCTGTTACTATACTTACTCGCTGTAGCGACATAGTAGTTTGGATGGTTAGATTTGTCAAAATTTTCAAAAAGCACGAAATCGATTACAAATATAGTGATCTCCGCATCAAATATTATTGTTGACCACTGCTTACAGACTTGATTTTTTAAAATTAAATAGTACCAATGCGTACTCCGGGTACTATATTTGTGGATATACCATATTAAATGCAGTAAATCAATCTAGTTACTTAGGCCTTATTCAATGAAGAGGAGGATACTGTAAACAGTGGCTAATATAATAATGATTCAAAATGAATAAAGTAAAATCAGCAATGTTTAAAATAACAAAACTGAGGTAAAATTTAAACATGGTCTTAAAACTAAAGTTCCTAAAAGTTTTCACATTTAAATAAAAAAACTGGATTTTGTGCAATTTACTGTTTGATGACATAATTCAAACTTTTATTTCTTTCATTTATAATGCATCACGCATAATAAATCTTCAGAACCAAAAAATTATAAAATACTTTACTAAAATATCGTTGCAAGCCAATTAGCTTTCACCTTATAAATAATTAAAAATATGATAGAAAAAAAATTTACCTTAGACATTATTACGAACACGTTTTCGTGACTGGCTTAAGTTAGCATTCTCACTTTGGTTCCGGGAAGGAACCGCTACAAGATGCTTTTTTGGTCTGCCTTGCTTTCGTGGCTGGCTTAAGTTAATGTCATTACCTTGGTTCTGGGTCGGGACCACTTCAAGATTTTTTTTGGTTGGCCTCGCATTTTTACAGGTACATTCACCTTTTCGCTTCTGATTCTTCCCCTTTTTGGTCATTCAACAGCCTTGCTCTTTATAGGATTGTTGATTATTGGAAGCTCCGGGAATGCCGAAGTAGAACCAAGATCATCGTCAACAGAATATATCGCCTCTAAATACTTCTCGAGGTACAACGTAAAATCTGCACATTTATCAGGGTCTGTTGCAATTTTGCTTGCAATTTCCCCTGATAATCGCTTGATTCGCATAAAGCGGATTCGAGAGTCACCTTCACCAGATGATTCATGCAATGCTAAAATTCCTGGGACTTGTGATTGTGAACGGCTATAAAAATTGACATAGTCTTTTGCAAGCTCCAACTCGGGCGGATCTTTTTGCCATCATTTTGGAAAGTGAACAGGATCGAGATAAGCGAGAGATAGATGAACTGCAACCACAAGAGAATGCCGACAAACTATCCCAGCAAACTCAAGATTACGGCAGCAACAAGAAAGTACACGACCATCATAGTAAACCCGACGTATAACGTCAGGCCTTTCGTAACGTGACAATTTGAAACAACGCACATCATCATAATTAGTTATTTCTTCACACACATATGCGTCTTTCGCACTCCACTCAGCCTCAAATTTTTTCCAAGCATACCGCGTTAGACAGCTAGCGGCTTGATTTTCGATAGGGTTTGGGAAAGTCAGGGGGATAGAATAAACAAGCTCCTTGTAGGCAGAAATATGCTCAGCCTCTTCACGGAGATCAAGTGCATGTTCAAAGGCGGCCAAAAATTCTGTAAGCCTTGTTTTACAATCGATAAACCCTTTTAACAAACTATTCATCGATTCCCTCTTTGTGTTGACGACATATTAGCAAAAAAGTAATCCTTTAAATATGCCAGGGTCCAACGTTCACGCCACCGACTAAGAGCTTTCAGGTACGACTTTGCTTCAGCATAGTTATCATTTTCCATTATAAAATTCCACAGCTCCTCAAACTCGTCTTGATCAATATAATGATTTAGGCATTTCATAAGATCTTTGTGAAACATATTATATTTCTTTCCAAGTTTAGAGGTCATATTAGACCTTATTTTCTTCAACATGTGCCAGATACAAAGACCATGCTTGGCGCTGTGCTTATTGGTAAAGACTGAATGGATAGCATCGGACATTGCGAGATCGTTATCCATAAGAATAGTATAGGGTGCGGTGCCAAAAATATGAACGAAGGATTCGAAAAGCCACTCAAAACTTGAGGACGTTTCATCCCGAAGTAATGCACCAGCAGCGCAGTAAGAGAGACCATTATTTGTGATGCCTGTAAACACCCCAAAAGACATCGAGAAATAATTGCTTTTATATGTGTTATCGTACACAATTGTATCGTGAAAGCGCATATATTTTCGCTTTTGTGATGCATAAACCCAGAGTACATGCTTTAATCGATTGTTATTGTCCAATTCGAATTCATAAGAAAATTCGGGGTCATTATTACGTTTTTGTTGGAGGAGGAGAAAAAAATCATGGGCTTGAAATTCACGACGTAACATACGATCAGTATCAATCAGATTATACATGTCCTTCATTACCCACGTCTTCGCGGCTGGTCCGTATTTTACTGTAAGAAGAGATTGGATTTGTGGTATCGAAATTCCTGCTTTTTTCAAAGTAAAAATTTCCTCCTTAATAAATGTTGGTATTTCGCGGTTGCTAGGCGAAATGTGCATAAGTTGGGGCAGAATAAGTTGATGATTATGTCATAGATCAACTTGGGAAATATAATATTTGTCATCTTCTGGATTATGATTAAGACGAACAGACCAGGGGCAGTTGCATTTTTTTGATACTTTATTTCTGCCTTTCTTGGTCAGATCTTTTCTAGATTTATACACACCAGAGCGATCGCAGACAAAAACTTGAGTAGTGCGCAAGCCATCGCTACGATTGTTACCCTTTAAGGAAATCACTTTAAATCCGCTTGCTTCAGCATATTGATCAGAAATATATTTAAAGGCCTCAAGAGAGGTATAATCCTGGCTATGCTGAAAAAGCGACTCTAATGAGGATTCAGGTTCTAGTGGAGATTCAGGTTCCAGTGGAGATTCAGGTTCCAACAGGGATTCAGGTTCCAACGGGGATTCAGGTTCCAACGGGAATTCAGGTTCCAACGGGGATTCAGGTCCCAACGGGGATTCAGGTCCCAATGGAGATTCAGGTCCCAATGGGGATTTAGGTCCCAACGGGGATTCAGGTCCCAATGGGGATTCAGGTCCCAACAGAGACTCAGGTTCCAACGGGGACTTAGGTTCCAATAAGGCTTCAGGTTCTAATGGGGCTTCAGGTTCCGATAAAGCTTCGGATTCAGATGAGATCTCAGAGTCCAATGTGTACTCGGGTTCTAGTTCTTAAAATATCAATAATGGCTATTAGTCTTTACATAAAACATTGTATATAGTAGAGTTGGCCCTGAAACCACGTGATGCTAATTTGTCACATGCTATTACTTATAAAAAATCAACGATCTATTTTGATTTTTATAAGTAATAGCATGTGACAAATTAGCATCATGTGGTTTCGGGGCCAACTCTAGTATACAGTATTGGCATTGGACGTATGTCCAATGCTAATACTCCCTGTATAATATTAAACAATTAAAACTTACCAAGAATAAGTCGTGCTTGAGACACTACTTCTATTTGTATATTGGCCATTATTACTATGATTTTTCTTTCAAGTCCAAAGGACTTTGGTTTGGAATTTTGTTGCTTTTTAAGTCATGAAAGGTTTGGCTTCTTCGTTTGTTTAATTACCAATGAATGTTGGTTTAATTTTATACAATCACTAACTAACTTATGGTTCTTGTTAGGTAAATAGGTTCAAAAGTTCAAGAGATTAAAATTTTTTTTTTTTTTTTGGGTTTAACTCGTACGTACGTTATACGTAACAAAATTTAATATTTAGTTTATTTTACTGAGTATTCATATCTAGGTTCAATTTAAAGAGAGGCAACTACTTTCTCTGATTTCTTTACAAAGGGTAACAGCTTTAAATCACTTTTTTTTTTTAACGGTTTTGTTATTGTATATTTGAGGGCATTAGTGCAGAGAAAATTCTAAAATTCTTTGTTTTGGTATGTAACACACAATGATAATCGTATGTACGTACGTACGTACGTATGCATGTACGACGTACGTATCTATCAGGTACTCAGAGGCGATTCAGTTTTTTAGGTCAGAGATATTGTTCAATGTCGAGTTATTGATCGAAGCTTTGTCACATGACATTCGAGTTTTTTGATTGGTCAATAGGCCAGAGATATATAAGTTATATATCTCCGGCCAGAGATATATAGAAAAATCCTTTTTTGATATAAATAAAAATGCATTTTATTTAACTATAGTAGTAAGTTTTTATACCATGCTACATAATATGACAATTTTACTATTATTGATATGATCAATATACACTCTACCCTTAAACAAATAGCGCCATTTGCTATTGTATACAATATCCTTTACTAGCATTTCTTGAATAAGACCCAGAGATATAACTATATTAATTTACTACTTTTAATTAATTTTAAAAATAAAATTCTTGAATTAAACCTTGAATATTTTATATAGTAGTCAGTAGTACATATTTTTATAGTTGTATATAGCTATTTGCAATACATTAAGATTTTTGTAAATAACAGTCACTTGAAATTAGTTTGAGTTTTGTTAGCTAGTTATAATATTTATACAATAGATTTATTTGTATAGAATATATTTTTAATTTTATTAAAATTATATAATTTGAGTATTAATTATAAAATAAAAAAGTAAATATTAATATTACACCAGTGAATAATAATATCCACCCTTATATCATAATAGTAAATATTAATATTACATTAGTGGATATCAATATCCACCCTTGTGGATATTAATATCTACCCTTATATAATAATATTATTAAAAATATTATAACACCCTATAATACAGACTAGGTTATGTTTATAGTTAGGGTTAGGGTTAGGATTAGGTTTAAAAGTTAGAGTTTATAGTAAAATTGCGAGAGAAACATTTTTTGTCAGTAATGCAACAGGTGTTACATTAGTAAAATCTTGAGATATTTGAGAATTTTGAAAAGTGTTTTAAACACAGTGTTATAAATATATAAAAATTTGCTAAAATTTGATTGATTATTTAGGGTAGGATAAGCATAGTGGGCATTCGATTTGATTGGCTTGAAGATCACTAGGTTACACAATATAAAAAAAAATTTTAAAGTAACCCTTACTATGAAAAACCACATCATCAATTGGCAACTCGTGGTTTTACACAATAAATTTTTTTTAAACCATCTTAAAGTATTTTTTACCTCTTTGTATGTCTTTAGCAAAAAAAGATCAGTATAGATCAGTATCCCTAAGACTTTATTTAGAGGAAAATTTAGCAAGTAATACGTAATACAGTATGTAATGAATGAGTTAATTGGGTATTAATCATTATACTATACATGTATAAACTTTTTTTTTGCTTTCAAACTGCAACTGGAGACGTGGTAGTACTTTACCAACTGACAACATTCGAATCCAAATATTTTTAGGATTTGTAGTACGGACTGATCAATTACACCTTTATGATCTTCGAATGAATTCCTCTTAAGCAAAAAAAAACTACTATTTACAAAGGCGAGTATATTTTAGATTTTTTATACAAATTTAATTGTCAGGGTGTGACCCTGACAAAGTAACACAGTGAACAATTGGAAATAAAGATATTAATGATTGCATGAAAGTATTCTAACCTAGAGCCTGGAAATATGAATATGCGATTGAATGGATTCTATTTAATAAATTATCTGATTAAAGAAGTTGGTAAAGGTGGATTTGGTTTTGTATATTCAGCAACCTGGTTGGATGGCATACGTAAAGTTGATGGTAGTGATTATAATTATGTAAGAGCGCATGAACCATCCAACACCGTTGCACTCAAGACGTTGACCAGTTTTAAGAAAAACAACAATTTTTTAAAAGAAGTAAGTTAATTTATGCTATGATAATTTATCTAATAGTTTATTGAGTTAATTCATTGTTTAAACTTTAAGTTTAAAAGTCTTATGACATGTAACTTACACTATAGTAAGCTCGCAATATATGGAATAACTCAAAACACAGAAACAAAAGATTACTTGATAGTCTTTCAGTATGCGATAATGGAAGTCTTCAGAAATATTTGACAAAAAAATTTTAGTAAACTTACATGGCAGACTAAATTGAAAATACTTAGATACTGCGATAGAGTTGTCTAATATTTACGATCATGCAAAATACATTCATGCAGATTTCCATAGTGGTAACATTTGCAAGATCGACACACTAATGAAAATACACAATACTATATCGCAGATCTAGGATTGTCTAAAAAGAAAAATGAGAATATTTCAGGTGGCGAAATTTATGGAGTTATGCCCTATGTTGCTCCCGAAGTTTGATCAGACAAGCAGTAGTTTACACAGGAAGCAGATATTTATGTATTTGGTGTTATTATGGCTGAAATGTCGACTGGTCAAAGACCTTTTGATGGACATGAATTTGATGTAAAACTATCAGTAGAAATTTGCAAAGGATTGCGACCATAGTTTTTCTAAATGCTATATTGAATTGGCTGAGCTATGCATGAATTCTGATCCACAAAAACAACTTAATGCTATAGCTGTTCATATTAACGTAAACAATTGGCTTAATAAGATAGCTAGTTCAGATGATAATGAAATTAAAAGGCAATTCTTGGATGCTGATAAAGTTACTAAATCATTGCTGATACTAGTGGTGTAGTTGCATTGAGGTAATTAATTATGACCGAAAGTTGTGAAGTTGCAACTTTTTGGTAGTATTGACATAGGCAGTAACTCCGGTCATAGATCGTAATTATTGTAGTATTGTAGTATGTAGTATTTTATGCATTGGATTATAATTCTGTAATAATAAATCAAATAAACTATGTGTATGTAATTGACTTATGACGTATGTAAATACTATAGTATATAATAAAGTTTTTTTTATTTTTTCTTATATTTCAAAATCATAGATTATGAAAGCGAAAGTTCAGATAATATTTCATGCAGCATACAATACCTCAAATGGTATTACATCATGTGTGCTGTAATAATACGATGAGCATTATTACATGCTGTGACGTATTCTGAGTTGTAATTTTTTTAAATTCGCTTCCACCACTAGCCAATACCAAGCATTCTGGTGAAATATATACTAGCAGTATAAAATTAATTTCAAAGTATTTTATTATTTAATTTATATTAGGAAAACCTATTACATACAACTAATAACTCTAACAAACATTTTCACACCTCACTCTTTCACATAATTTCACATTAACTCTTACTCTAATATGCATTTTCGGTTTAACCCTTATTCTAACACATATTCTGCCTTAATCCTTACTCTAACAATATGCATTTTTATTCTAACTCTTATCCTAATATACATTTCCACCTTAAACCTACTGTTAAGTCAGAATGCCTCTTAATCAGGTTCAATTATTACTGGTTCTTTGTTGCGGGTCGCAATCAGCTAAAAGAACTTTTAATTTCCCTTTGCTGGTCTCGACAGCCAAAGAATGGGCTAAAGTAGATTTTCCAACTTCTCGTTTTTGGGAAATAAAGGCTATTACGATTATTTGTATCTGCCTATCTGTTGATAAGTTAATCCACAATTATCTAAAGCTGTTGCATTATTTGGATCAATTTCTAATGATCTATTTAAATTTGCAAGTAATTCTTCGTATCTGCCCATTAGTCGATAAGTTTCTCCACGAATTTTAAAGTTGTTGCATTATTTGGATCAATTTCTAATGATCTATTTAAATCTGCAAGTGATTCTTCAAATATTATAAAATACTTGATAAACAGCGCCATGATTATTTAAAGTCGTTACTTTATTTGGATCAGTTTCTAATAATCTATTTAAATCTGCAAGTGATTCTTCATATCTGCGTATATCTTGATAAGCTAATCCACGATTATTTAAAGCTGTTGCATTATTTGGATCAGTCCCTAGTAATTTATTTAAATTTGCAAGTAATTCTTCGTATCTGCCTATTAGTCGATAATTTTCTCCATGATTAATAGCTAAATTGTTTGGTTTAATTCGTAATGATTTATTTAAGTCTGCAAGTGATTCTTTGTATTTTCCTATCAAATAATAATTATTCCACGATTACTTAATACTATTGAATTATTTGGTTCAGTATCTAGCAACTTGTTTAAATCTGCAAGCAAATTCTTATATTGTCAAGTATTATAGTTCAGTAACTTGTGATTCTAGAATCATCGATCAGTGATCCTACACTGTCCAAATATAGAAAATCCCGGTCATTTTTTTGTTTACTTGTTTATATTTTTTTAACCAATTAAAACAAATGTCTGCCATACTGGTAGGATATTGATATCCCTCAGTATCAATTAAAAATAGTCAATAAAAAAATTAAACCAATTTTAAGTTTTTAATTAAATATTTTTTTTCGGTTTATAACCGTGATCTTGTTCAATTTCTTTATTAAATTTTAATACTATTCTTACATGCAAAATAGAATAATAGGGGTGTGGTGACTTAGGGAAGTTGGTAAGTTGTCACCCCTAGTGGCAGGTCTAGGGTTCAAATCCCACTGGAAACGCTTTTGAAAAAATAGTCTCCTGTCGATCAGTTGGGTATATTACTTGTAGTCCTTGGTTACCATCTCGAATGGGAGCTTTCTGGCAAAGTTGTATCTCATGACACAGACAAATCCAAGTAGTCAGGAAATGGAAACCCATTTGGCAAATCCCAAGTAAAGAGGTAGCACAATCTTTGATGGTGCTAACCAAACCTAGTATACTGGACCAAAGCCGGAGAACCAGACGTTGACCTCAAGGACAAGGTCTACCAACCTGGCTGCCAGAGTCGTACCAGAGGAAAAGGACCTATGTTATAGAATTAGGTACTAAGGGGAGAAATCCATAATGGCACCTAATGCCGGGTAGATCGACCCTTCCGGCCAACTGGATTGGAAGTTTGGGATGTATTAGTTAGAACTAGTAGGAAAGTAATAGTAGGCACTAGGGTCGAGCGAACCTTACAAGGGCAAAAGTAGGTATTGGTAAGAGGACAGAGGTAACTCTGTCTTGCAAGTGTTGGCCTTGGTCATAGCGATAAGTACTGAAAGTATAAGTGAATACCTGGTATGGAACATACCGCTCTACCAAGTCTCCTGTCGAGGATAACAGGACCGGGAATACCTGGCTGGGTTCTAAAGCAATAGATAAGTATCCGGAACTTGCTGACTGACTTATGTAACGGGCCTGCTCTGGTGATACAAGATAGGTTGGCAGGCGGAACATGGATTAGAGGGTTTAAATAGGCAATTTCCGGAGTTGGGTTGCAGGTATGGCAGCTAGTATAGAACCTTCGGGCAAACTACTTAAATTAGACACCAAAAGTGTACGTGTGGCTAGATGTATCCTCGTCAATATAACAAATGCCGATATTTCCCTTAGAGAATGCCGATGCCCTAATATCTTGAATAAAATTCCTAAGTCCCAAAACAGGTACTTTAAATAAATAAATAAAAAAAAAACAAAATAGAAATAATAGTATAATTACAACTAGAATGAAAATGAAACTCAGACTTCATAATGGTCTTCCATTACCAATCAATCTTTATTCGAGGCCTTTAGTTAGCTGAACAGGTTATTATACAATAACTTGACAGACATTCGGAATAAAAATTGTTAATATCGATAAGGGCGCTAATATTTATTACCTAATATTCATTTCATTGGTCGAAATCTAAAATATTACCCTAATATCATCTAAAAATCACCTATAAAGATTGCAGGCCAATATGATGCAGATTGATAGGGGATCAAAATAGGCCGATAGGCTGCTAATTTAAGAAAATTTGTTGCATATCGGTTATAAGTCGGTAAAAAATACTCATATATCCATATGAAGATTAGTAAAATTATAAAGAAGATACAAGGCAGATATTTAGATTGATATTTTGGTGATAAATTTACGATTAGATAAATCATAAGAAGATATTGTATTGGCTATTTTACAAATTTTTTCATAATTTTACGATATTGTACTGATATATTGGTTATATTTTTTAATGATTATTTAGTCTTTAACATATCTTCTTTATTCTTTAGAATAATATTTGACCGATATTTGAATAATATTTGACCAATATTTGAATAATATTTGGCCGATATTGAATAATATTTGGCTGATAATTAGCGATTTTTAATATGATTAGTTATATATTTATAAAATTCATAGTAATCAGTTCCTAAAATTTAAAGTATATTTTACCGATATTATATATCATCTTTTTATTATTAATAAAATATCGCCTTTGGTGATAGCAGACCGATAGGTTTTAGGTTTAAACTGAATATTTGAGTCTATAGTCTATCGGTCTGCTATCACTGAAGGCGATAGTTGATGATATTTGTATAATTTTGCTATTTAACTGTTTACTGATTACATTTATATACACATTGGTCGATTGGCTGATATTTATATTATTTTACTGATTATTTATTAAATTTTATTATATTCCGATAAAAACACTATTTTAAAATTAAAAAACACAATAACAGATAAATCTAACAAAAATCTAATTTATCGCCTTCTTTTCGATCTTTTCGCTTTCTTTTTATCATCTTTCTTTTTTTGCGACCTTTTTTCCTTTTTTTACTTTCAATCCAACCTTCACCTTCATTGTCCTCATAATCTTCCAGTTTTCGTTTTCCTTTTTCCACTTTTTCACTATCTTCTGCACTAACCACACTTTCACCTTCACTTTCATTTTCGTCCTCACCTCCATCCTCACCTCCATCATCACCTCCATCGTCACCTCCATCCTCAGCTTCAACTCCTTCATCTCTAAATACTAACGCATCATCTTCTGACGGCAGTTTACTTGGTTTTTTTGCAGAGCCTCGGGTGAATTGTAATGTTATTTTTGCTAGTGGTACTGGTGTTGATGTTGAAGAGGCTGCTGACATTGATGATGTTAGTGGTAATTTTGATATTAAGGCTTCTGCTGCTTCTATTACTTCCGTTGATGATGATGGTTCATTTGTAGCTGTTGTTGTTTCTGATGTTTTAGGTGTTTTTTTTGATGTTATAGGTGTTTTTGATGATGTGGGTATTTCCGGTTTTGATGATGTGAGTGTTTCCGGTTTTGATGATGTGGGTGTTGGCGGTTTTGATAATGTGGGTGTTGCCAGTTTTGATGATGTGGGTGTTGCCAGTTTTGAGTATGTTACTGACCTGGATGTTGCTAATTTTGGTGTTGGTGCTTTTGAGGACACTGCTGATCTTCTAGGTTTTCTTCTTTCATATAATACAACTTTATCATCATCATCCACTCTTCCCCTTTTTACATCTGTTTCACTTGCTCATTCTTCAGTTTCTGTCTCAGCTGTATGACTTCTCTTTTATTTCTTGTGCCTATCCCCACCTTTCCTTTTCTTTTTTTTTCATAAATTTTCTTGCCCACTTAATAGTTCGGGATCAAAGTCAGGATCTGGGATATTATATAGTTCTCGGGCTTCGGCGGATAATGCCCAACTTGGACAATCCGGTGGTGGTATATCTTCCCTATCAATCTTCTCACCATAATGGCGTGGAATCATTCTATTGTTCTTAGGCTGCAGCTGTTTCACAACCGGATCGATCCTTTTATGAAATAGCTGTTTCAACTAAATAATACGTATTGTATTAGGACGATACATTATTAATTTAATTGTAACTTAGCATTACTATAATATATTTGACTTACATGAGGTCCACGCTACCATTTTTCCACGCATATTAATTTTTTTATTTTTGCCCATCCCTCCCGCCCCTTTCAGTCGCTTCCTTATCTGTCACCCATTCTTCCGCAGAATGATAAGCGTTTCCATCTTGACTTGTCGTAAACCGCTCAAAATCTTCCTGTGGGTACAGACCAATACCCTTATTTCAAGCACTCATCAAGAATGATAATGCCTTACGTCTCCTTCTTCTTTTCTTCCTCTTCCCCTTGTCTTGAACAGCGGCAATTGCTCCCGCAATCGCTGCAGTGATCACTTTTGCGTCTACTAAAAATATAAAGTTAATAATTAATTGATTATTAATAAATTACTATATCGGCTTATCGAAATCTTACATTTTTGCTTCTTATGTTTGCGTGCTCTTTTTTTCGCCATCTTGCTGCTTTCAGCCTTGGGAAGTTGCTTTTCTTTTTTTCCCATTGTACATTGAAATCGAAAAAATTAATGAGAAAAAATTTTAAGGTAAAAAAAAGGTGAAAGAGGATTGATTTAGTTGCGAAAAGTAATTTTAGGATGAGATATTGAATTGAAATCGACAACGAAATTTTCTAGGAAAGATACCATCCTTTTTATAAGTTCGATAGCTATATGGTAATTATCTTCTATTATCTGTATTATCTGTCTTATGTCTCCTGATAATTAAAATTTATTAATAAAGCTGCATATAATATTAATTTACCTTTCGCTGAAAATAAATTATATTAATATCGCTATAATATCATTTAAAAATTACTTCATTAGGAAGATATACGAACGAACTTAATAATTACTCGATCTGAAGTTCTTATGTACTCGAATAAAAATAAATTAAAATATAATATTAATATCGTTATAATATCATTTAAAAAATTACTTCATTAGGAAGATATGCGAAAGAAATTATCAATAACCAAATTATCACATATTCTGCATTATTCCTTGGAATTCTTCTGTACTCGAATAGAAAATTGAACATTATATATATATTAAATTAATATCACTTAAATATCATTAAATAAATAACGATTACATTAAAATAATGTACCTTTCGCTTGGACAATACTGGACAATGCACCAATCTGATTGTCACATGATTATCAGGGTTCGGTATTGTTCTTTGATTTTCTTTCGTACTCGAGCATTATATGCATTCTAATGCACGTTCCTTTGATCTTCTTTCCGTATTCGGTTAAAATTTTAATGTTGTATGCATTATATACGTAGTATAATACTATAATATATTTAGGTAAAAGATAATTAGGAAGATATACGAACGAACTTAATAATTACTTGATCCGAGGTTCTTCCGAACTTGAATAAAAATAAATTAAAATAATATATTAATATCGCTATAATATCATTTAAAAATTACTTCATTAGGAAGATATACGAACGAACTTAATAAATACTCGATCCGAAGTTTTTCCGTACTCGAATAAAAATAAATTAAACCATTATATTAATATCGTTATAATAGGAAGATATGCGAAAGAAATTATCAATAACCAAATTATCACATATTCTGCATTATTCCTTGGAATTCTTCTGTACTCGAATAGAAAATTGAACATTATATATATATTAAATTAATATCACTTAAATATCATTAAATAAATAACGATTACATTAAAATAATGTACCTTTCGCTTGGACAATACTGGACAATGCACCAATCTGATTGTCACATGATTATCAGGGTTCGGTATTGTTCTTTGATTTTCTTTCGTACTCGAGCATTATATGCATTCTAATGCACGTTCCTTTGATCTTCTTTCCGTATTCGGTTAAAATTTTAATGTTGTATGCATTATATACGTAGTATAATACTATAATATATTTAGGTAAAAGATAATTAGGAAGATATACGAACGAACTTAATAATTACTTGATCCGAGGTTCTTCCGAACTTGAATAAAAATAAATTAAAATAATATATTAATATCGCTATAATATCATTTAAAAATTACTTCATTAGGAAGATATACGAACGAACTTAATAAATACTCGATCCGAAGTTTTTCCGTACTCGAATAAAAATAAATTAAACCATTATATTAATATCGTTATAATAGGAAGATATGCGAAAGAAATTATCAATAACCAAATTATCACATATTCTGCATTATTCCTTGGAATTCTTCTGTACTCGAATAGAAAATTGAACATTATATATATATTAAATTAATATCACTTAAATATCATTAAATAAATAACGATTACATTAAAATAATGTACCTTTCGCTTGGACAATGCACCAATCTGATTGTCACATGATTATCAGGGTTCGGTATTGTTTGCATTCTAATGCATGATTATAAATGTTTGACATTGTTTTCCGTATTCGGATAAAATTTTAATGTTGCATGCATTATATACGTACGTAGTATAATTCTATAATATATTTAGGTAAAAGACAAACGCATTAATTTTTGACTAGGAAGATACGCAAAGGAAAATAATTTTACCTTTTTCTAGGAAGATACGCGAATAGTTTTAGTTAGACGAAATAATCGAAAATTGGTACTATTTTTTCAAAAAAAAAAAGATTTCATTTGAGAAGATATGTTCATTATAGCAATGATATGAGTGAAAAACTTGGTATATACATTTTGTAGAATATCGGCTCTTGTGATTAAGTTTATTTTTCCTTGTTATGGTTATAACACGTTTATCTTTAACTTTCCGAAGAGTTTTGTTTCATTTGAAATCTTTATGCGGTCTAAGTTGTAAGTATTCTAAGAATTCTACTTATATCTTCTACTGTTCGTATATAAAAGTTTACTTTGTTAAATGTTTCGTGTTTATCTTGACGCAACCTTTAAGTTTTTCAACTGTTTTTCTCTTGAGAAAATATTTAGTGAACAGTTAATATTCGAAGAATTCTATGCGTATCATCGATAGTCTTTCTGTACTCATAATATTACTATATTTGTATAATGCTTTTTATAATGTTGTACGAAGATATTTGTGTTTTATTGTTTTTTTTTAAAAAAAAAAAAAAAAATTGACGTGTTCCGGGAAGAAAAAAATAAACGCGTTCTGAAGAGAATTGATTGAATGAATTGTTTCCATGTTTTATTTATACTGTATTATATATTACAAGGAAAATTAATTCCGATGATTTAATTAGTGATCGGTAATTTAAATCTATGATATGCATAAATTCTTGAATTGTTTATATATATAGGGCTGATTTATTTCGAAAAAGTATTTAAGACGTCGATTGCAGCATAAATTTTCTTGCAAAAATCTTGCAAAAAAATCAATACGCATTTTACCCAATATAAAAACTATAATAGTAAAATAATAATGTCGTCATCCGAAGAGAGTTCAGGAAAATATGTACGCAAAACAAAAAAAGTAGTATGTAAGTGCCCGAAATGTCAAGGGAAATATGTCGATCCACGAACACAGCAATCCCATATGGCCTTACCCGAAATTGGTCAATCTAGTAGGATCACCAAGCAATCGTCCACGGCAAAGTATAAACATAGAGAAGAACCACTGCCAGAATTTCCAAAACGTGCTAGTTCAGGAAGTGAAGATTCAAATAACGATGATTCTGATGATAATGGTTCGGATAACAATGATTCTGATGATAATGGTTCGGATAACAATGATTCTGACGATAGTGGTTCGGATAACAGTGATTCTGATGATAGTGGTTCGGATAACAATGCATCGGATAACAATAGTTCCGAAGAAGATAGTACAGCCAGTGACGAAGATGATAATACAAACTCGAGTACTGAATCTATAAGTTTATTTCTAGAAGATGATTTTATTGAACAGTCGCCAATCTCCAGAAAATCGGGTAAAGCAAAATTTCGGATGCCTTCACCCATCGATGATGAAGAGATGAACATTGATGAAGCTTTAGAAGAATCATCGCCATTTGATATATATCAACCATCAGATGATGATGAAATTATGATAATTCAGAAAGAAGAGCCTGATGATGCTTCTTCCTCAAGTAGTTCTTCTTCAAGTGATTCTGCAAGTGAATCTTCGCAAGCAAGCCGTGAACCTGTTAATTTTATTCCGCCAGAAATCGATCCTGAAGTTTTTGATCCACCGTTTACTTTCGATGATAATTCGCATGATTGGATCATCGTATGGATAATGAAATATCAGCAATGTTTCAATGTATCCGATGTTGGTACAGAAACATTAATTAAATTTCTTCGAATTATACTTGTACATTTCAAAATAAATGAAGCCGATAAGTTTCCTACTTCTCTGACCACAACAAAATCGTCTTTAGGTATCTTAACTAAATATAAAAAATATGTTGCATGCCCGAAGTGTCATAAACTTTATGATCTATTAGAAGTCAAAAATTATTCAGAGGAAAATCAACCAGCATGCAAAATGTGTACATATGTTGAATATCCTAATCATAGATCAGAATCACGACGATCGGCATGTAATGAACCATTAGCAGAGATAATAAAAACAAATGAAGGAACTTTATTACGAGCATTAAAGCTTTACCCAGTTGGAAGTATAAAGCAGCAACTTTATATGATGTATCAGCGGCCAGGATTTGAGGTGATGTTACGGCATTCTAGAAATAGAAATGTCCCAAATGGAATTTTCTCAGACATATACGAGGGTAATATCTGGAAAAATTTCGCTATAAATCCTGATGATCCTACGCCATTTTTTACAAATGATACACTTGATAGCCATATCGGCTTAGCTATGAATATCGACTGGTTTCAACCATTCGATTATACAATTCATAGCACTGGGGTAATTTATGGAGTTTTATGTAATTTACCACGTGAAGAACGATTCAAACCAAACAATATTTTAACATTAGGTATCATCCCTGGTCCAAATGAGCCTAGTAAACATCAAATAAATCATTATCTTGCTCCAATCGTCGACGAGTTAATTGAATTTTCTTCCGGTATAGAATTACCATCAACATTTGAATATAAAGAAGGACGCAAGATATACGCTGCACTTATTTTATCGGCTAATGATGTTCCTGCTGCAAGAAAAATATGCGGTCATGCAAGTTATTTAGTAAAATGCCATCGTTGTCCAAAACGTGCAACATATGATCGTGAAACCAAAAGAAATCACTACGGTGGTTTTGAAAGTATGGATGAATGGTTCAAACCAGTAGATATTTCACAATATTTTAGTGCAGCAAATCAATGGTTACTTTGTACAAATAAACAAGAACGTGATGAGCATGTTTCAGAAACGGGAGTAAGATGGTCAGAACTATATCGGCTAAATTATTTTGATCCAGTTAAATTTATGGTAGTTGATCCAATGCATTGCCTATTTTTAGGTATCGGCAAGTGGATAATGAAGCAGTGCTTATTAGATCATAATAAACTTAATAATAAACAACTTTCAATAATTGAACAACGTATGTCGAACGTTAAAATTCCATCAGATATAGGTCGTATTCCATCAAAAGTCGCACGTGGAGCAGAAGGATTTAGTCGATTTACTGCAGATCAGTGGAGAATATTTTATCAAGTGTATGCTATACCGTGCATGTGGGATTTGCTATCACATGGAGATAAAGAAATTATTTTTAATTTTGTCTGTGCATGCAATTCATTAGTAAGCCGAATAGTCAGGCAAAGTGACATAGACGAAGCACATAATCGGCTAATAAACATGGCAAAGTTAATTCAACAAAATTATGGCCCACATCTGATAACATCCAATATTCACTTGTCGCTTCACATTAAACAATGTTGCCTAGATTATGGTCCGCCATATGCATATTGGTGCTATTCTTTCGAAAGAATGAATGGTTTGTTAGGATCTTATCCAACTAGTAATCGATCCATTGAACCTGAACTTATGCGCATTTTAATGAAAAATGCGCAAGTAGAATATAGAATAAATTCAGTCAATAATGACGAAACTGAATTACTATTTGACAAATTTTTCCACTTTTAGATAAAAAAGTGTGTGGAAGTTTGAAGATGACAGAAAATTTTGAAAGTGAGGATTTAATAGCATATCTGGATATGGCAGATAAAATAACTATTGGTAGTGATATCATGGGAACAGAAAGATATCCTGGAGAAATGCTTAGACCAAGAAACGAGAATGTAAATCTTCCCGATAATATTTATCAAATTTTAGGAGAATATTATTCTACACTATATTATTTCGATCCAGATGATATGATGGCAACATCAATCGATCGAGTAATTACACAATTTGGAAGATTAAAAATAGGAGCAGAAATATATGGATCGAAGAATGCCATTAGATATAGAAGTCGATCATATATTAGAGCAAAGTTCCTTGCTTATCGTGACAATTCTCAAGATATAAGGGAGATGGGGGTATTGTGAACAGGGGGGTATTGTGGACAGGGCGGGTATCTTATGATCTAGTGATCAGAGTTGGATGATTTTTATACCATTCGAATCATCTCAAAGAGACGAATCGGATGGTATAAAAATCATCCAATTCTGATCACTATATCACAAGATATCATTATTTATACAAAATATAAGATTTTGTATATATTTAAAAATCTGCAAATTTTTACATAATATACCTTTAACCATCTTGGGATCCCGTAATTGGATTTTAACATTTGTGCTTGTTAGAATCGTCTCACTGAGACGGTCATTTTGGTGGTAAAATCATCCAAAACGGACCAGTAGATCAAATTTTATCACGGTGTCCACAATACCCCCCTTTCTTCTAAAATTTAATTTTTATATACAATTTTGTGTACCAATTATTTATATCTAAAACAATATATGATATAAAGATTTTTTTGCAGTAATTTATTTTTTATTAAGCATAGTTCAAATAATAAAAATTGTATAAAAATCTATTTGATTTTTAAAAAGTTTTATTAGTAGAAACTTTAACATGTCCACAATACCCCCGTCTCCCTTATATCCTGGACAAATACAATACTTTTTTCAACATAAATTTAATAATGAAACACACCATCTAGCTTATGTCCAATGGTATATGCCACATTCCTCAAAAAGATTTTTCTTATCATTACAGTTGAATAATGATACACGTTGTGATATAGAAATTTGGCGAGAAAAATTTTATGAAGAAGCAAGAGATTGTATACTTCCCATACAGAGGATATTAGGACGATTTATCCCTTCTTCATATAGATTTCAATCTGGTAATAATGTACAAAAAATATTAGTAGTAATTCCTACAAATAAACAATTTAATATATAATTAGACCGATAGTTTATTGATTAATATATAATTAATAAATATATAACATATTATTAATAAATATTTGTATAAATCATATATTATCAAAATAATT
>QKWP01000247.1:279376-317052 GCA_003550325.1 Gigaspora rosea
AACGTAAAATAATAAAATATCGGCATAAATTTTGATTATAATTAGCAGTTTAACTACTCAGTATTATATCTTCTTATAATGTAGTTGTTCATTAGAATATCAGTTTATATCGTAAGCCGATATTTAGTTGTTATATCAACCTTAATAATATTGGTCTTTTTTTGGTTTATATTTTAAAAAATTAATATGTCAACAAGATATCGGATGGCAGATATTTATATGGTTATATTAATTAGCCGAATATCTTTTACCTGATTTTATAATGTTTGGTTTGTTACATATTGCCTATAATCTTCTCAATATCGGCCTATCATATTAAAAATTTCGTCCAGTGTTTACTATAGGGGCTTACTCCCACCCCCAGGTAAGATCTATAATAGAATTTTAGCCAATCAAATTTAACTAAGTTAAGATTTTTCTTGACCCCCCATCCCCTAAAATATTATCTAATAAATGTCAGTGCTCTAACCTAGTCATGATTAACTGGCCCAGGTCCTAGAATATTAAACAAAAAGCAGTCATATAAACCGGACTGTCTGAAAACAAAGCTTCTAGAATCTTTATCCAGTGGGTTCTCTATAAATCTTGCACATCTTTTTACATTTGTTTCCAAGCCACTCATGATGATTGTATCTAATATGGTAGGTGTCTTTCCTTTTTGGGAGCAGTAAATATTGCAGATCTTTCAGAAGGTACGCCAAAACGTCCACTTTTTGAAAATTCTTCACAAACTAATGATACCAAAAATGTTCATCTGTAGCCTTAGTAAAGACAGTAGTTCGTCTCGTATAATCCAAAATTCATCAGAGAGCCGCCAAGTACTTTCTGAGTTGTGGTGAGTGATAAACTCTAAGCTTGTTAGCAGGTAGTCTATGAACTTTACCTCTAAACAACAAGTGCTACTTTTGTGGTGAGTAACAAACTCTAAAGCTGTTAGCAGATACTCAGTTAACTGTATCCCTAAATAACAGCAGCCGTTTTTTTACTATTTCTTTTAGGTTTTACTTCTGAAGTGTTAGAATATTTGTTGGTACAAGTGATCGGTAGGTAGAGTTACGGAAGATCCTTTTTAATTATATTTTATTAGATCCAAATTTAAACTTTGAATTAATAATAATATATATATTATAATAATTTCTTTTATTTATACTTGTATTTTTGAGTAATACAAAAAATCTATTGCTACATAAATCAGTTTTCAAGTTGGTGTTATAATTCAATTGTTAATATATTTCTACTATTGATTCAGCCAAATAGAGATATTCAGAGCAATATTCAAAAACCAGAGTTTGCACTATAGCTATAGTATACAATTGTAATATATTATTTGTTGTAATAAGAGTACACAATTATATGTACTGCAACTTGCTATCACATAGTTTAGGTTTTCAAAGATTGCTCTAAATGCCTTAGATTAATTAGTTAGTTTTTTAGTACTAAAATATGATGTTTTGATAAACCCAACAAATCTAACAAATTTGAAAAATTATTATAAATACTTTTTATATATCTGCTTCTAAATTGCTAAAAAAATTATATTTAAAAAATTATTAGTATTATTAAAATACCTACTTTTATAAAAAAAAACAATAAATAAATAATTAATTAATTATAGAATTTAAGATTAATAGTATTTTATTGTATAAGAGCAAAAACAAAAATTTAGTCCTAAATTTAAATAATTAAAAATATTGTATTAAAAAATAATTCAATATTAATAATAAAATTAACAAAGTAATATAAACATACAATTATTATAAAATGCACCTATAGTGTTTTATAACAAAAAATAAATTTTAATTACTTTAGAGTTAGATTAAGGCCTGTATTTTATCAGAGCATTAGTATATACAAAATTTAGCAAAAAAGTTTTTATTAAAGCCTCAAAAGTAATTTTATAAGCAAAATTTTAAGATAGCAAATATTTTTTTAAAAAATAAACAAAAAACAAAATTTTATATTACATTTGATTTTAAATTTTAATTGGCTATTCTAATAGTTTTGTATAATATAGTGTAAAACACTATAGGTGCATTTCAGTAATATCGTAAATAAAATATACCATTTTTTTAAACAAAAGTAAATTATAAAAAAAACTAGTGAATTAATAGTTTTTTTTTATTCTTTTTGTTATGTTCATAATGTACTAGCTCATTGCATATGCATTTTGATGAAAGCTCTTAACTTAGTGCACTTAGTAATCTACTTTTTATAGTGGGTATTTACAAACTAGAGAAGAATCATATAAGAAAAAGCAAAAAATAGCACAGTTTTGAGGCTATATTACTTTATAAAAGCAAGCTAGTTTGTTATATTTTTTTATACTTTGTAATCTGTAAAACTTCAGCAACAAGTTGTTTAAAGAAATATTATAACTGTAGCTAAGGTATTTGGAGAAAATGTTAAAATATAAATTCATCAATTTGTGTAATTTATGAAAATAATAAATTTTGGATGTAACAAATTGTGTAACTTTAAAAATAGCAAAAAATATTGTGAGTAATAGTAGAAAATGTGTTTTATTGCAATATTATAAATTTGAATATAAAAATTGTGCAACTATTAAAAGTAGCAAAAAATGTTGTGAGTAATCTTAGAAAATTTTTTTTATTAAAATATTAAAAATTCTATTTAATTTGATTGAAATATATTATATTTAACATTTATAATAAATCTAATTCAAAATTTCAGATTATTATTTGCTAGAAGCTAAATGTATTTTTGAGCCAAGGATCCAAGAGAGAGAGCACCATAGTGTATAGTGCACCAAAATACAATTCTTATAAAAATAAAATAAAATTAAATAAAGAAAAAATAAAAAAAATCAGAAAATAAAAAAATATATAAATTTAAAAAAAATATAATAACAATAAATATAAGAAAAATAGAAACTTTAAAGTAAAATATAAAATAAAAAAATAAAAATAAAATATTTAAAAAAATAAAAAAATAAAAAATATCAAAAAAGAATAAAAATAAAAATATTTAAAAAAATAAAAAAATAAAAAATATCAAAAGTATAATATATTAAAAACAAAATAAAAAATAAAAAATATTAAAAATATAAAAATATTAAAAATAAAAAAGAAAAAATTAAAAAATTAAATAAATAAATAAAAAGAATAATTATAACATAAAAAATAAAAAAATTATTAAAAATAAAAAAATTTAAATATGATACAACAAATTAAAAAAATATAATATCAATAAATATAAAAAAATAAAAAAAAAATAAAAGGATAAAAAATAATAGATAAAGCTAAAAAAAAAATCAAAAAGTGTAAAAATATTAAAAATAAAAAGAAATTTATTAGTTTGTCTTTTATAACTAAAAAATTAAACCCTTGCTTATAGTTAGAGTAAGGGTAAGCCTGGGATTGAAATAGTATAGATTATACCAAAATTTCTCAGAAGTTTTTTTAGTTAGAAGCCAAAATGAGGGTTAATAATCAAAATTATAAGATATATATTGTTATAGAATAGGTTTTAAGTTTGGTAGAAATTAGTTTGAAAATTAGAACTTAATAAGGAAATTTTGTAATAACTGTATTTAGTAATAGTGAGATGCGAAATTGATGTGCAATGACACTCAATGACGCTTAGCGACGCTTAACGACGCTTAGTGACGCTTAATGACGCTTAGCGACGCTTAACGACGCTTAGCGACGCTTAGCTCAATAGATATATAAACCCACCTTATTTCCCTTAGTTTTAGAGATCCAGACATTGTATTTTATCTTTACCTTTATATTATTTATCCTCCTCTCTTATTATTAATAAACTCTTGGGATTTCTAAGGAACAGACACCTTGGAATAGCCCTTTTGTTAAATTAATAAACTGTGTATTATCTCTTGTTGTTTTATACCGAACTGCCTCAGAGAAGTGTGTAGTTTCTTACAGACATAAAAGAAACTATACTTCCCTCTTGCACACCGCTTCACGCCCAAAGTAAGGGATCTCAGGAGCCATGTGATTGTTACTCTATCGGAATTAAAGAAGGCTTCCGGTACTGTAACAATATTACCTATATACATACACCTCTGGTGCAAATAAAAATTGCCAGAATAAAAATGTAAAAATTTTAAAAAATAAATAATAGTTAAGAAATTAAATAAATAAACTAAAAGAACAATTAAAAATAAAAAATTAAAAAATTAAAAAATATTATATCAATTAATATAAAAAAATAAAAATAAAATAAAAAAAAATAAAAACTAACCAAATGTATAAAATTTAACGCATCATATATCAGATGTAATATGTAATAAACAAACATATCCATGTTACCTTGTGACTGTTTCCTTTCAAAGAAGTGAATATATTCTGATCATTGTGGTACACACCATCAAATTCAAGTGTTTTTTAAGAAAAGTTAAATAACGATAATTGTTTTTGTTTGTGATCAGAGGAAACTTCCTATAACCATATATTAACATGTTTGTTACATACGTACTGTACGTACTGTACGTAGCTGATCTTTCATCTTTGTAAGTTTCCAAATTAACATATCTCTTTGTGAGTCTATATATGTATACTTGTGTAATATATTACTTTTTATGGTATCCTCGGAAACAATTGATGGAATAAATTTTTAGCACAATTTTCCAATTTATCCGACAAAATCATGTGAAGGAAAAAAAGTATAAATGCTTAGGAAATTGCGATGGTGAAAAAAAAGTAGTTCTTCACACTTATACCTTGAATAATGAATAACTACAACTCATTTCATTGTGAAGCGGAACACGTAGCTCCAAATTCCGATGCAATAGAACTAAATTTCGACTCATCATCATATGGATCTTCAAATTTGGCCAACAGTAATGCGATAGTATCCAATGAAACGACTTTGAGATTACAATCCTTGCTCACCAAAATCAACGTCACGGCTACTTCTAAGGCTTTAACTGATAATGAATCGAGGTTGACTAATAATAATTCTCAACAGCATTTATTTATTAAAGTTTCTTTTCCTCCAATAATTGATACTGATAACTTGGTTAAACAGAATGGTGCTAAACCCTTAACTGCTTATAATGTTTATCGTTATGTTTATATTAAGGAGCTTTGTTTACGAGGAATTAATTTCCAAAGAACACGAATATCACAGGTTGTTACTGAATCTTGGAAACAAGAACCGAAAATTGTAAAAGAAGAATATAAAAAACTCGCAGAGAATGCAAATAAACGATATAACTTTAAATATCAACAAAGGCAACAATTACAATTACCTGTAAATCAATCATATTCTCCTGTTAATGCTTCCAATTCACTTCCAGCTCATCTAAATAATTCATCGTCTTCCACACCAACGATAGAACAAGGGGAATTAAGTAATTCATTAGGCACTTATCAAAACGACTTAATGGCATCTAACAGTATTCAGGTTGATAAACAGACTACGTCCAAATTTCATAGAACTAAACGCACCGCAGCTTGCAGTCTTTGTAGAAAAAGAAGAGTTGGATGTAAATATTCAGACAATGGTCCATGCGAACTATGTGTCAAATTTAAGTATGAATGTCGATTCGAAGAACAAAAGAAGAGAGGTCCTAAACCTGGTAAAAAAGTTAAATCGAATACATCTTGGGCAGATTTTCAAAATTTAAGTAATACATTTATACAAGAAGCTCGTAAAATCGGAATTAACGTGACTAAAATCATTAGTCACCCAAGTATTTCAAGTACATCAAATTATATACCACAAACTTCAGAAATTATTGCAGATTTTGAATATACATCGCTCATGGAAGGATCGGATTTTCAGATAAATTCTCCGGAATTAACGAATTATACATCATTTTTACCAACATTCCCTTCGATCAACTATGAAATGTTAAATAATCAAATAATTTCGGTTCCTGATGACTATATTTTTGAAAGATGATAAAGACCAAAATTTTACAACCATCATGTGAAACAGAAGTAATCATTTCATTTTTATGATAGCGCTTTGTTAGATTTAAGTTGATTTTTAATTTATCGTCATTCCTGCTAACCAAATCTTCAGATTCACCTTCCCAATCGTCAAAAATAAAAATTAACTTTAACTAACCTTAATAACAACTTTATATTATTTATAACCTTCAAAATTTTCCGATCGTTCTATTAATAGAATCAATAGAGTGCAATGATATAGATAATATCTGTATTAGAAGTATTAGAATATTTATAATTTATATACACTTCAAACTTTTCAAATTTTTAGAATTGAATCTGCGCAGGTCAGCGGATTTCGAATATATTATATAAAGACAAGCACTCATTTGAATTTTTTTATGAAGCAACCGAGCATATATTATTTCATACTTTGAATGATTATTATCAATATTCGAGGACTCAGTCGCCAGTTTTTTCGATATATGTGATTTATATTTCTTAAACACGTATTTATTTATTCTAACTTAAAGAAAGAAAATAAGTCAACGATTTAATTTAGATAAATTGATCCTTTCAATTAATTTAACCCGAGATTATTTTTATAGTTTCATTTATAAGTTCCGTTTGAAATGTTACGACTTTATAATATCGTTCAAATGATTTTTCCAATTCAGCTCGTGATCACAGATTTCATTTATGAATCTGCTTATAATCAACATCTCATATACCGTCGTTATTTCGAGCATTGGCCGAATTACGCTTAATTTAGGCCAAAATTCGTAATTTCACCCCTGCGCGTTATTACGCGCAAATACGGTAACGAATTTTTTATATTTTAAAAATGTGGTGGGTCTTAGAAAGCATAATAACCTTGTATATTTTTTTTATTTTATAATGTTGACTTTTTTTTTTTTTTGAATGTAAAATATATAAAATATGTTCGAATAATCAATAGTTTATTTATTAAACAAAGTACGTATTTAGATTATTCTATATTTTTCTTAACATTTGTCTTTTTTTTTAGAAATAGTGTACGATATTTTTCGTAATTATTACTGAAGAAACAAAATGATAGTTATTATAATAAAATAATGGCATATTATTTCAATTCAATTGCTTCAATATTTTTTGGTTTCAACATCATAAGTTATGCCAATATATTTTCTTTTGTTTTATGTAAATAACGATAGCTCTTTAATCAACAATGAATGTCTAATGTTTATGACTATACGATTTTCGATACAAAAAAAAAAAAAGGTCGTGAAATTATTTTTATTATTGCTCAAATAAAAATATATATATATATATATATTACTATACAAGTAATATCACAAAATGTATGTTATACGTGTATAAATATTTTATACGTGTATATAAACAATAGTTATGATTTTTATATTCTATTATCTTGAATACAATTTTTATTTCTTGCTCTGCTCTTTATGATCCGAAACATTAATAGACCATGTAGTGATCACTAATTCAAAATGATTATAAAAAAATCTATTTATCTTGTTTTAATATTAATTAGTTAGAATAAGTAGCTGTCGTTATACAATACTAAACAAAGTCAAAAAATTTTAAATAAACATAAAGTATCTAAATTTTTTAAAAATTATAAAATAAAAAATTTTATTATTAAAAATATATAATAGTATTATAGAGCTAAATAAATATTATCAAATAAAATTGGTAAATATAAAGCATTTAATTTATTATTAAAAGTTTTAAAAAATCTATATAATATATCAGTATATGATATGTAAAAGTCAAATATCTGATTATTATATAAAAAACTTAAAATTCTAGATTTTGGTTTGTATAAAATCTGCATAATATATAAGTACTTTAATTTATAAAAAAAAAATGAAAATCTATTTTGGTAATAATATTTAAATAGAAGAATTTATAATAAATAAAGATTTTACAGCTGTATTCATAAATTTTGGGACTAATAAAAAAATTGACCGAATGATTATTTAGCTTATTCGTTAAGTTTCTAATTCGATAATAGTCGATTAGTAATGATATCTTTGCTAAATAACACTGTGATAATGTATATCGATATCATAATTTTATCTTTGCACTTCAGATAAATTTGACATTATGTTAGATTCAATTGCTGATATTCTAGACATTTTTAAGGCGTTTACTATAGATGAACAAGTTAAAAGTTCCTTTTTTGCTAAATCAACCATTTCAATATTTTTATCTGATTCATACAGTACTTATTTTCTTTTTGATCTATATTTTATAATAATTATTATAACTTATTTTAAAACTTTTAAATAAAATAATATATAGATTGTTTGGAATTATATTTGTATTACCGGTATATATTTTTTAGTTAGTCAATAAATTCTTGTTCATATTGAATTTTCTTTTTTATTAGTGCCTGCTTGTGAAATATATTTTTATAAAAGATTATCTTATATTCGAACTTTTTTAATTTTTTTTACTAAGATCTGTTCAATAAATACAAACCAAACTTAATGAGCATGTATTCAATCGAAAACTTAATTTTAAATGGTTAACTTTGTAGTATCGTCAAGAATACTAATCTATCACTGCCGAATCAAACAATGTCGAATCAGCCAAATAATTATTCGTTCAATTTTTTACCAGATGTCCGCAAATTTTATGAAAAAGCTGTAAATGGAATCAAAAATCTCAAAGAATGGTTCCTAGCCCATTCCCCGTGTATTTCATAAATTTATTGAATTTTGACATAAAGAGGTTCTGATACATCGATATTCATCTTATGAATTTAGTATGTATAATTTTATACGTCGCAGGAAAATGTAATTTCAACTACAAATAATAATATTGCATAAATTAGACAGATAATATTATGTACTTAAAATTGTATATGAGACGCACTTATGAAATATCGGCTGACTATCACTTTTTGATAATATTGTTAAACTTATCGTTACTATTACAATACTATAGTTTTCACCGAGACGAATTTAGTCCCAGAAGAATTATAACATAACTGATGTTCTGGTCGTTTAAATAACACGTGTAATTTAATTTTTTTTTTTAAAATTATACAAATTTTTGGTCATTGTTACATCAACTATGTTACCATTCCTTTTGAGGCTAGATTCGTTACAGTGAAACTTAAAATTTCTCTTCCAATTTTTCACTCTGCAGTCACATAAAGTAAAAAATTATTTCAATCACCTTGGTATTTTCAAGTTTATTTCTTAATAAACAGCCCTGAAAAGTCTAATAAATATGATAATTCTGTACCGGTATTGTAGTATTATACATTTAAAAATTTAAAAAGATTTATTAGTAATAATCTAACTAAATTTAAAATGAATTGTAACTTATTAATAAGATTACAATTTTATTAGAAATTAAGCAATCATTTGCTAATTTCAATGAATAACATTAAATTTTTTTGGATATAAATTATATGAATTATGCATTTATTTGAAAAAAACTGATTAAATTTTTTTAGTATAATTGTGAAAAAAAACTTTCAATTATCATCATTAGAACATATCAGATATCACAATGTATTTTTATAAAATTTTTTATGTAGCTCTATAAAATTTTTTATATAGATTTACAAACCTAATATAGAATTATATTGTTAAATTTTTATATAACTTAATATAACATTTATAAATAATTTATTTATTATTTATCTATATTTAGAATAGTTCTTAAAATTGGTTAAGGTAATCATTGTTTAATGTACCAAGTAAAAATATTCAGCGTGCTAGAAAACTTTTCCAAACCTCAAATTTTAGTTTTAAAATCTAATACTGTCTTCAATATTTAAATTAAAAAATGTTTGCAATTTTATTATAATTATTGTAAAAATATATATAATTTATATAAATAACTATGTTAATCTATATTAGGTTTGTAGAATTTATATAAAGTTAAATAAAAATTCTAAATTACGACATATGACGTCCTACTAGTGAGGTTAAAAGAAAACCAAAAATTTTACATTGTTCAAAATAAAAACAACCTTGTGAAAATTTAAATAAATGTTATCATCAAATTCAAATAAAAATTTGTAACCCATTAAACTAGTTTAAATTGGTTAAAATTGATTAAAAATATTATTAAATAAAATAAGGCTTCTTCTAATAACCATATAATATAGCCGAGGAATTTATTGGCCCGAATCTTCAATATTCGTCCCGTTTAGGAATAATGGGATTCGTATTAAATTTTGAGTCATAATTTCCTTTGGTATAAACGATTTTTTTTTGTTGTTTAATTCCGAAATCAATGTTCGAAAAAATTTTGGGATGTTGTGATATGTATTTCGGGATACAATAATTCCACATCATTCGCTCGTATACGACTACATATTGTGCAACAACTTGCTCATCCTTAACTTCGATGATGCCAACCACTTTTGACGTATAAACATGTTTTTCGTGACGGACTTGAAATTTATTCTCGAAAATGTATGCGGCAGCAATAATGCTAATGCTTTTCGATGCTGTCACGATGAACTTCAGTAACCAGGTCATCGGTGCAAAGTATTCCAATCCAATCTATGGCGTAAAGGTTTTTTCATAAAAGTCTAATATATGTAATGCGGTGATGCAATTGTTAATAATATATAAAAATCGTGTTCCTTTAAGGAACCGCTTTCATAGAAAGGTTTTTAAACTTACTTTTAGTTGAGACAATGTATCTGATTCATTTTCTCTCAGTTCGGTAGTAGTACTTGTAATATACTCTAGTAAGGGTAAAACCAAGTTTGCTCGTTGAAATTGAGGTAACTACGCGAAAATAGTATCGAAAAGGTATTTAAAGTTATCAATAAAATATTTGGTCTTTTTTTTTGGGTGTTTGCACATTTAATCAAATGAATATGGAGAATACCGATAATTATAAAAATTATCATTTTTTTTCTTTAAACTTGTAAATCTTGCAAGCTTTTGGAAAAGTCCATTCGGAGAAGATAAGGATGATACGATACGATAGATACAGTGATTTGAAAACTTCCTTTATCATCGTCGAATATAAGTTTAATACATTCTTTTCAAGTTCCGAGATATATGTGGAAGATATTTTTCTTTAAGATTTCTTAGACATATTTTAAATCTGTGCTTGTTGGACTAAAAACAAAGATATGATTTTATTTGATATTGCACGAAATGGTAGTTTACTGAAAATTATCAATACAGTAGTGGTTGTGGAAAAGATGTTATTCAAAGGGTGGTTGGAGAAAGAGTTTGTGTGTATATTTATATATTTGTTGTGTGGCATTAAATATGCATGTGTGACATTGCATAATTGGTGGATACGTACGTACGCGTCTTGAAAGGTCGTGGTACGTACGTACGCGTCATGAAAAGATCGCCAACTAAATCAAAACAATCGAATATGATCTACACTAATACAGTAATAAAAATAATCGAACTTTAAGTAATAAAACTTAAGTTAGAGTTAGGGTAAAGACCGAATTAGAGCATATTTTATATCCAAAATTTTGCATGTAATCTTTTTTGTTAGTGCGCAGAAGGTGGTTTCATAGAGAGTCGATGTTAGAAAAGATCTAACTGTGGAATATCCATAATTTACGTCAAATCAATATTGTTATTGTTATAGGGATATTAAAAATAATGCAAAAGTAATAAAAATAATACCACTCTATCTAATACAGTACTGGTTAACCTTGGTGCGGGCAGCTCGGATCTTGACCTTGCCTGATTGGTAGATGTGTGATGCCACGTGAGTGGGATGCTAATTTTTCGAATAGTTATTTTTTCGTCAATATACTGTGTTAAAAAATTCCTATTCTTAGTACTTGTTTATTATAATCAAAAATAATAACAACGTAACTCCTGCACCTACTTTTTTTATATGTACGTACGTACGTAACTCTATCCTTTTTGATACTTTTGTCATGTGAAATCACCAGAAATATTAGACAATCTGTTTGCGCGATAAAGATTCATTTTTTTTTAAAAGAACATCGACCATATGTTGATTTTTTGGCACAGTGAACATTTCTAAAATGATAATCAGTGGTATACCTTTTTTTAAAAAAAATTCCTTATTCGTTTTTTCTTATTTTTTTATTTTTTATTTATTATATTTTTTTTATTTTTTTATTTATTATTATTTTTTTATTTCATTTTTTTTATTTTATTTTTATTTTTATTTTTATTTTTTTATTTTTTATATTTTTTATTTTTATTGTTATTTTTTTTTGAATAATACTTTCGTAACTTAAATTTTTTTAAAAAATTTTTTTACTGATTGGCCGGCCTGTAATATACAGTACCTGACAAAAGTTTGCCGAATCTGTAATTTAATATGAAGCTTTACAGTGTGAAATTGTAGGAACATGCAGTTATTTTATAAGCCTATATTTTATGAAAATTTTTATGCTTTTATAATCAATGTATCAAAATTTAAATGAGAGCTAAATTTAAGTGTTGATGATACAGTAACTAAAAATAAAAAAAATCGTCTAAAAACTGATTTTGATATTAAATAAAATATGGAATAATTTTTAAATTAAAAAAGTTTAAAAATAATAGATCAAAATTCAAGTATCTTTCTAACTATGACAAAAAATTTGACATATTTTGATAAAGTAAGAAATAAAATTTTAAAGTTTAGCTATTAGATCTTGACATTATAGCTAAAAAAATTAAATTATCAATCTTTAAATTTTCATTTCTCTACAACTTTTAACTAAATTAAATCCAATTTTTTGTTAATATACTAACAATACTAATATTTTATATTCTATTGTTAATTTTGCTTTAAAGGTTTGGCTTAGTAAAATCTAATTATAACAAATTGCAGATGCGGGAAAACTTTTGTCGGGCACTGCAAATTATTACATGACGATCAGTATCAAATAGTAGAAAATTTTCAGGTACGTTGTGAAGGGCAAGGCTATCGGGTTAGATGCTAAATACAACTAACAACACCACTAACTATCTAAAACAAATGTCCTATAAGCGTGCAAGACTTTAGATCCTCGAATTGGCAGGCAGAAAGAGGCGTGGAAGATTTGGTCCGGGTCTCGAAGGTCTTGTGGGTCTTGCTGCGGCTTGGATAACCGAAGATAAGTATTTCTTTCCTTATTGTGTATAGTCGTCTTGAAGTGGCGTTAATCCCACTTTTATATCTGTCTCTTTAATCTAGGGGTATAAGGTTAACGGGTTAAATATAATCGTTAATGTGATTACGGGTTACCATGTAACAACTAAACGACACGACTTTAACAAAAATAAGAACTATGTCACGGGACAAGGGTAAGTGTAATAAGCGATTTTATTATAACGATGGGTTTAACAACAAGGGAAACTCCTTAACACTTCTACTCTTATTTCGAAGGTTAAAACTCAAGTACGTCTGAGTTATTCAAATGTGAACTTCAACTGAGTTATTTTTTATTGGAGCGAAAAGGAGGGTCTTATATACTTTTTACCCTCTTAATAAATACATTGATTTTTAGACTATCTATACGAACTCTATTGATCTTTCTTTATCGTACGATTTCCTCTCCATGACCTCATTTCTTTGAGGCGGAAGATAGAGGCGGCTTTTCCAAGCCTCGAGGCGTAAGTGTTGGGGAAAACATCTTCGCCTTATCACTATAATTCCACCTTTAATTCACCGTTAACCCACCGTGTGTCTATACTATGACGTGAGCGAAACTAAAACTAGGCTAAGTACATTGTTTACAAAAAGGGGTATAAACAAACATTGACAGCGAAATACCAAGGGCATAAACTAGTTTTATCTACGTGGCTAAGCTAACATGTGTGAATCTATTGTTTACAAAAGGGGAAAATAAACAAACATGAGCAGCGGAATACCAAGGGCATAAACTGGTTTGTGGCCTTGGTATGCGCAGTTACCATGTGTTCATACCGGAAATCACTGAGGCATTACCTGGGGCTATGCTAACCTTTCGTGACCGTGGCGTGATTTCGGAAGAAATCATACGATCATACGATATATCCGGTGGGGCAATCTCCTGAGTAAGCAATTAATTGAAAAAAACTTGAGGCGTAGCCCATCACAACGTACGTACGTAAGTTTAGATATTGATATTGATATGCCAAAAGGGGAAATGCAGTGATATCAAAATCGGTTTGTGCCTAATTCTCAAAATTCAACTTCGTTACATATTTGATATGGAACGAAAACATTTTATTGTTTAATTTATATAGGGCAGATAAAAGCTTATTAATAAGTTTGCTTTAAACCTATAATTTTGAGACATCGCCAATCAAAACGTATCAGTGTAAATTGAAAAATTGCTATAAGAATTAATTGTAACATGTTATTTGATCAACTTACTCAGATAATAAATTATGTCGAACATAAACAATTCACATAGATAATTAATTACGAAACCCTATGTTGCAATTAATTGTTTATAACAATTTTTTAATCTAACTATATTACGTTTTGATTGATGATGTCTAAATGTAAAAACTTTCAAATTAATTTTAATTAATAAAGAGACAGATTTTTAGGCAATTCCAGTATGATAATTTATTGTTCCTTTCTTTAGAAAAGCAGTAAAAATTAAAATCAAAAATTTCGCCTTAATAAGTCCAATAGTCCAATTTGCGTGTAAAAGTTGATTCACCTATTAAAAAAATTATTTATAGCGAAGTTGGAAAAGTCAAAATTCGCATCGTACTGTACATATATTTTGCATAATCAAATGTATTCTTTCAGATCTTCATTTTCCTAGTAATTTATTAGCTCACCTTTTTCTTTATTTCACAATATTTATTCATGGCTTCACAATACCTCCATGAGTTGTATTTGTTACATTCCTATTGTACCTGTTGTGAGAAAAGTAAATTAGCAATCTTCAAACTTTTTATTTATAATAAAGGAAGTCATAGTTGATTTTTCCTCTGAAACGAAAGACTTTTACCAACTACCAAAACTAGGACACCTGAGCAAGAAACCTGGTCTACACCATTATTAAAAACCTAATAACCCCTATTAAGTCCAGGAGAACCTCAACTAAGCTTTACGCTCCTCGATTTGCTAGGAGTTGCCCTTCTTTTGCAAATAAAAAAAAAAATTAGAATACAATCAACTCTTATTACAACGTATCTTTATAAAGAACATACTCAATGATAACCATTTTTTTCGTTATAATGAGAGTCGACTGTTAATAAAAAAAAAAACACAGCTTATTTTCAACTTATTGAAACTTTTTTTTCAACATATCTTCTGCTTCGGGCAAAAAATGAATACTCAATGCGTTGTCAAGCTCCTTCAAATCATTAGAGGAAAGCAATAATGTTATCACGGTTTGCATGTAGAAATTCCCAATAACAGGACGGAGTGATATTAAAGATTTCACGTAGTGTATGGTTATATTGAACGTTCATACGCAAAATCTTGCACCTACCGAAATAATGCCCACCTGCGCGTTATTTTGAGTTAATTAGAATACGCGCATGGGCATTATATTGAGACAAGGGTTGATTTTTTAATCAACCTGTTTTCCCAAGTAACGATCATGTACATTATATATAAGTAGCTATGCCAAATGAAAACCGGTACTTATATCACAGATACTGTATATATGGGGTGCACGTTATTTTGGGACGCGCATGGATACTATTTTAGGGAACGCAATTTTCTAAATAACGCCCATGCCAGTTATTTCGCGAAATACGGTAATTGGATAGATGCATATGGCGAAGCAAGGGTGTAAATTGTTAAAGACAATTGGGCGACAACATGAACTGTCCAATCACCACCAAAACAAGCATCAACCACACGATATACCGAGACGGTACGATTTAGCAAGGCTAATGCGTATCGGGTACACAGTGGGAACACAGTGACAGTTTATTATTAACAAAACCAAAATCAGTTTATCTTTTTTATAGGACAATGCCGTTCCACTCTCTTATCATTTCCTCTCTTACATGAACAGTGCTTTATCCGTTTATAATCATGACATGGCACGCACTTTATTGAATTAGTTGCACAACTAATTTGATTTTTAATCTCTGACAATACGCATCACTTTTGTAATATTACTCCTTATGTATAGTCTTATTGAGGCTTATCGTGTGAAAGAATAGAAGGCCTTTCTTTATTATTCTTCTTCCTTTTTTTCATAGAGTTTCTGGGCAATATCAATAATGATCTTCTCACGATTTCATGCGATTCTTATTGGTTCTTGACTGATTCGGGCATGGGGACCTTTGCACTAAATCGTGCACGGGCAGTATCACATGTATTTTTTCGTCATATCACGTGTGTCACGGGACCTTCAATTAGTGTTCCGAGTTGATAAAAATTATCTCAATCGATTAATTGCCAACTATAGTTGCAACTAATCGATTACTGATATCACATGACTAAACAATCAATTAGTTGTTTAGTTGTAAGCTGTATAATTGATATTGCAAATTTACAATTATAGTAATGATAAAGATTTTTACAAAATTCCGGGTCGTATGCATCGGATCTAGGTCGGGGTTTAGCTTAGCTGTTAGTAAGCTCTATAGCAAAATTATCAGCTGGGCATTTTTTACTTAATGAATGGATATTTTATGATCATGAGGCAAAATTGATCAATTCCGATCCAGCCGACCATGATTCCGATGCACTCTGACGTATCCCGACCTGGAATTTTGGTGATAAATTACAGATTTTGCATTAGAAATTAAACTAAATAATGTATTTTCACAAAAGCATTAAGACTTCGTGGTAATCCGTTAAAGCAGATGTAGTATCACTTTCAATTACAAATTGAACCAGATATGGGCAATAGAACAACTTAAATAACTAGTAATCAACAGGCGGCTTTTCATAGGGCTGGTGCCTTATGTATTAGGTTTTGAATTTAAATACTGTAATTTATATTATCATCAAAATAATTTACAATATAATATGAATAAAAATTTAATCGTTAATTTATTAGTTTTAAGTACTGTCACAATTCGAAATTGTGACATTAGAGTTTCGATTAGTTTTACCCCTCACACATTTCTCTTTTTTTGGTATAGATAACATTCATTTCTATTTTTGTATAATTCATTAAATGTTTGTCAAAATCCGGGTAAACTTGATGATTGGCATATAATCGCCCCTTTTTGTAAAATCTTCATAACACTATAACGTGTTAGTGTTAAGGGGCAAAGGTTTTAGATAGCACGTCAACGTGCCAAAAAACACGTTAACGCAGAATGGTAAATGACTTTAAATGACCCAAATGACAAATGACCATCATTGGTCAAATGACTTAAGAAGGTCATTTAACTCTGGTTAATCGATTATCTAATACTTTTAGCCAATCAAAAGCGATTATTGTTCTTCGTAAAATAAAACGTTGCTAAGATTAGAGTTAGAACATCAAGAATTTTTCCAATCCGGATATAAGTAAAATTAAAAAAGATAAATCCGGATATAAATATATCCGGATTAATAAAATATATCCGGATATGTTTTATATCCAGATTGATAAATATATCCGGATTGCATATTATATCCGGATATAATATATAATCCGGATATAATTAGTATTATTTATTTCCTGGGGGAGTAGAAATTATAGCAAAGGGGATGGCCCGAAAGGCCATCCACGTACTATGATCATCGGTAACCTCTGATATAATTTCTCTCCAGGAAATAAATAAATAATCCCCAGGAGCGTGTCACTAGATGTTAATCGGACTACTATATTATTATTTTTACACGTGTTCCATATTTATATTCGTATTGTGTTTTACTGACTTTTGAGCTTTGCTTTATTTTTTTTATTTACATCATTTTTACTGTTTTACTTTTTTTATCGCCTTTGCTTTTTTACTTCTACATCTAACTTTTTCAAGCTCTTACTTTCACTTTGCTCTTATCGTGTCTTTTTTTAGCTTCATTTTACTATGCTTATTTACTTTGGCTTTTAAAGTTCTTTATATAAAACGTGAAACATCTAAAAAAGTAAATTCTTCAAACAAAAATTAAGCGTAAAAAAATTAGAGTTTCCCGATGATCAATATGAGACCGGGAATCTCTCATGGGAAGATTCCTGGTCACAATATGATTATTATAAATATGGTTAATTACGTGTAAAAAATAATAATGAAGGTAGCCATGAATGACACTTAGTGCGACAGGAGATTAGGATATAATATTTAAACCGGATATAATATATAATCCGGATTATATATTATATCTGGATTATATATTACAGTATATCCGGATTATATATTATATCTGGATTATAAATTATATCCGGTTATATATTATTTCCGGATTATATTATATCCAAATATATTTTGGTTAAAATTCGGATTAATCCGGATATAAATATAAATCCGGATTCATGTCCTACCTCTACTAAGATGCTATCAGCTATCTAATAAAAAGTATTACACATGATAAATAACTGAATCATTTGATGAATGATTCCCATTTGTATTTTGGCTAAGTGACTAGGTCATTTCCAGACCGGTTGTAAAACGACATTCTAATCGAATCATAAGATCAGGTATGAAGTCATTAAAAAAAAAAAACACTAGACAAAAAAAATAATGTATATACTTTTTTAAAAAAATAAAAAAAAAGTACGTGAATAATAATTACCGATTGTAAAATGATATAAATCATTTTCGAATTTACAAATGGCATGTTAATTAATATCGACGTGAATTGAGAAATGATGCGAACATATGTATTATTTATAACATGCACTATACAAGTTTTTCGTGATCGGTAGGAATGTCAACTAATGATGCCTGATGAAACTCACGTGACCTGACGAAACATAATAGTTTCGTCATTTCGTCAGTAACGAAACTATGACGAAACTTGTGGTTTCGTCAGGCGAAATAGTTTCGTCAAGCATCTATAATGTCAATTCTATACAAAATGACTGTTAAATTTATGGATACAAGCTCTGCTATAATAGATTATATAATATAACTTGATTAAAATGGTTAAATCTAACCTATCATTTATTGATAGGTTTATTATCCAGTAGTGATTTAAAAAAAAGGTCAATTCAAATATAATATATAAAACGATTCAAATATAATTAAAAAAAAAAATCAAACATATGACACTAAAAGAACCACTTAAATTATTGTCGCAGATCATAATGAAACCGGATTAAAATGAAATATGGGCTCTATTTAACCTTCTAAAGCCCACTTATACTTGTTTAATATAAACTTTACTCTAAAACTAACTTCTAACCTTAACCCCTAACCCTAAAAAATGCGCCCAAAAATTTTTATTTTTTCGATGGCTTGTCAAAATTTTTATTACTATACTTAATCTGATTTCATTTTGTCACAATTATTAATATCATTAATAAATATGAACTATGTTTATTATTATTAGGATAACGGATACCCATTAGTGTCCGAAAACATTGGGCTGATCCGTGTCGATCTCTATAGCTGATTGACTGCACGTGACTGGAATCCAGTACAAAATCGAGTCCTCGCTACACTTCGGACAATTGTTATGTCAAGAATCGCCCAAATCATTTTTCAATCAGTGAAAATTGAAAAATGACAATAATAAAGTGCTGACTTTATGATTGGCAGTGTTGGAAATTTTACCAGACAAAAAAATAGCCAAAAAATGACCAATTCGGTCAAATTCATGTTTTTTTGGTCGAATTGGCCAATTTTTTGGCTGAAAAGGTTGGTTTAGCCGGTAAAATTACCAACATTGATGATTGGTACTCAGAGCAATTCATATTATATACGAAAAATAGTGCCTTTATGCTTTAGAGGGTGTAAAACACATTGAAAACTAGCAAAGTTGAAATAAAAAGTAATATTAGTTACCAATCAATGGTTGCGATTTCTGTTATATCATTACGATTAATAATAATTGTTTGTTGATTAATATAAATTATAGTTAGTTGATAACTAACTACTGTAATAATTAACAAATTATTTGTAATCGAACCAGTTGTTAATAAATCGATTAGTTGTTTAAATTTTTTTTTAAACCGATTAGTTGAAAGTTGCCAACTAGTTGGTTTTTCAATTTGCTGCTACAGTATGCATATAAAAACATCATCTTCACATTTGATGTAACACTTGCTCCTGTATTTTGTGTCGCATTAAATTGTTTAGTCTAACTTTTATAAGCGTGATACCTGATTCTGTAATTTATGTTCTTATGGTCTTTGCTTAATTGATTACCATTGTACCATTCTAAATCCTTGTTCCTTTTCTATACTTCCTATTTATTTATTTATTTATTTTTATTATAAAATAATGCCCATATGCAAATGTCCCCTTTATGCGATATTATTGGTTAACCTTGCATATATGTGCATAAACTCATGGCATGGATCGCAGGTAATTAATATGCATAAGGCCACGCAAAGTTAATTTTTCCTTTTGCATAACCTGGTGTTTCAAAATTCCGGTCGGCGAGTCAGATTTTTTATTATATATATATATATATATTTTTAAAAAAAAATTTAACTTTGCGTGGCCTAAATTAATTCATGTTCACATCTAAGGTCACGCAAAGTTAATTTTTTGGATTGCATAACATGGAATCATTTTTTTTATCGGACCTATCGGGTAATTACGGAAAAATTAAGGTCGTCAACCGGAGAAAAAATTAAATGGCAAAATGGCACAATAGGAATTTAAAAAAAAAATTTTTTTTTGGAAAAATTGGGTCGGCGGGTTATGCATGGCCTAATATCATGATCTTTTCTTTATGCCAGATGGCATGACTATCATAATTTTATAACAAATTGGGTAACCATTTATGACTAGATTGTATTGACTTACTTTTTGTTTCTGTATAATAAAATTATCATCTTAATATATGTTTACTAATCACAAGTGTAGGAAGTGGATGTATATATATACGTATCATAATTGTGCATATCAGTAATGGATTACAAAAAAAAAGCGTACTGATTTAGAGGTGAGATATAAGTAACAATTTGTTTTAAAAAGAAGGATAGTAACATTTATTTTAATATTAGCGTATTTTAGATCAAAAAAATCAAAATTGTTTACGGTAAATGGTATCGTGAATTTAACTGACATTAAGTCCAAGAAATATCAGAACAATTTGGGAGATAGTTAATAAAACAAAGCACGAGCATGGTTGCTAAGAATTTCGGGAAGTACTGCTAAGTATCCTAATGGGTTCGATGATTAATGATAAAATTTCTTATTCTTTTTTATATATAATTATTATTATTATTTTTTTTTGGTTTCAAAGTACTTGTTTTAGAGTATATAATTTATTTAGTTTACTTATTGTAAATTACACTTGGATGAAAGTACAACTAGCCACATGTACACTTTTGATATCTAATTTAAGTGATCCACCCAAAAGTTCTACACTAGTGCCATACTTGCAATTCAACCCAACTACAGGAATTTACTTGACTGATCTCAACTGTTTCATCAGGACATCTGCAATATTTATAGTTAGTCTGAACTGGGTGGCAATTAATTAATCGACAATTACTTCACCGATATGACATTTCACTAACAATTATTCACTGACACGTTCATTTACCCAATAGTTTATTTTACTGAAGCTCATTTTACTGACAAAGTAATTCTGGTTATTGTCGTTAGAGTTAGGGTAAAATTAGGTAGAATTAGGGCTACATCAGCAAAAATATATATGCGTAAACTTGCACAAGTTTTTATGGTATATAAGAAAATCGTAAACTTACGTAAAATTTAGCGTAATACTACGTAAGTCTTACAATATGTAAGAAAATTGTAAATTTACATAAAAATTTTATGTAAGTTTACGATTTTCTTATGCACTGTAAAACTTGCATAGTTTTACACTAAACCTTTTATTTAAGTTTATGATTTTCTTATATATTGTAAAAACTTGCGAAAGTTTTACGTTAAATTTTTTACAATTTTTTTATGAACTATAAGAAATCGTAAATTTACACTAAATTTCTTACATAAATATTCGAACCCTTTCGAAATACTTTAGAACCAGGATCAATAGATCTGTAACCTGGATCGTGCATTGGACTAATTTTTCGAAATAGTTCGAAATATTTTGATGAAGTTCAAATTCTGTACTACAAGATAGAGTTCCAAACCGGTTTGAAAATCCCTATCCATGACCCGTCGGGTCAATTATCTTTTCCAACTGGGTACCCGAAACTAAACCCGGTTACCCGATTAAAATGGGTCACACGGTTGTAATCGGGTGATCTGGCTATCTGAATAAAACGGGTCACCCGGTTATGTTCGGGTGACCTGGATAACTGATTAGCGAAGTCAAGTCAATAATACAACTAAATACATAATTTTAAAAAAATTTCGTATAAAGAAGCATGTCCTCATATGACTTATTGACGGGTGACCCGTTTATTGACAGGTGACATGTTTATTGACGGATGACCCGTTTATTGACAGATGACCCGTTTATATACTTAAACCGGTTTGTCAAAAATATGACCCGGATAGGGGTCGGATTATCAGTTTCATAGTTATCTGGGTCAGAGCTTGGAATCCTACTACAAGATCAGATTAGATCTTTTGTTTATAATTAGATCTTCTATTTTGTTTTTTTTTACTTTTTTGTTTTTCATTTTTTGTTTTCGTTCATTTTTTTTGTTTTCGGTTGTTTTTTTTGTTTTCGTTTGTTTTTTTTATTTTTTTTTATTTATTTTTATTTAATTTTTTTATTTTATTTTTATTTTGGCACTTTACAAGAAAAACAACCAACTTTTTGAAACCTTGCGCATGCCAACTACGACTTCTAACACTTTTAAGAACGCACTTCCAGCAATTTCTAAATTTTAAAGAACACTTCTTTAGAGAAATGGTGCAAGTTTTCGCAAGCGTTTGCAAGTTTTTGCAAGTTTATGCAAGTTCTTGCAAGGTTTCGCTTCATTTATTTTTTTGTTTCATGGTTTTTGTTTTTGTTTTTTTGGTTTATTTAAAATTTTTTATTAATTTATTTCATTTCGGCACTTTGCGAGAAAAACAAACAACTTTCAAAACATTGCGCATACCAACTACGACTTTCAACACTTTCAAGAACACATACCAGCAATTTCTAAATCTTCAAGAATGCTTCTTTAGAGAAATGGTTGCAAGTTTTCGCAAGTTTTGCAAGTTCTTGCAAGGTTTCGTTTCATTTATTTTTTCATTTTGTGCTTTTTGTTTTTGTTTTTTTAAATTTTTTTATTAATTTATTTTATTTCGACACTTTGCGAGAAAAACAACAACTTTTTGAAACCTTGCATATGCCAAGTACGACTTTCGACACTTTCAAGAACACACCCCCAGCAATTTCTAAATCTTCAAGAACGCTTCTTTAGAGAAATGAGTGCAAGTTTTTGCAAGTTTTTGCAAGTTCTTGCAAGGTTTTGTTTCATTTATTTTTTCATTTCGTGCTTTTTGTTTTTGTTTTTTTGGTTTATTTTTAAAATTTTTTTATTAATTTATTTTATTTCGACACTTTGCGAGAAAAACAACTTTTCGAAACCTTGCGTATGCCAACTACAACTTCCAACACTTTCAAAAACACACACCCAGCAATTTTTAAATCTTCAAAAACGCTTCNATTTTTTTTGTTTCGTGTTTTTTGTTTTTGTTTTTTTTGGTTTATTTTTAAAATTTTTTTATTAATTTATTTTATTTCGGCACTTTGCGAGAAAAATGACAACTTTTCGAAACCTTGCGCATGCCAACTACTACTTCCGACACTTTCAAAAACGATAGAAAACAAAGAAGCGAAGATAATAGCTAACTGTGGGGTGAGCAAAAATAAGTGTATAGGGCTAGTTTTTTGTATATAGGAATAGAATTAGATGTGACGAAGTGCGAAAGTAGTTTAAAATATTTGTAATAATGTAAAAATAATACGTAATATATAATAAAGTATGTAATATTAATTAAAAATATATATTTAATGTAAAATATAATATATAATAATAATAAATAAAAAAATAAAAATTTTATAATAAATTGTGGACCGTGCGAAATATTGCGAAATTCTGTAAAAAAAGCATGATTATATGAATATGTATATCATTTATTTATTTTTTAAAAAATTTTGAAAATTTGCGAAAATTTGCAAAATGTTGTGAAACAATGCGAAAACATCACAAAATATGCGAAAATATTAATCCTGCGATCCTGCAGCCCCCAAAGGGGCATTTTTTTATTTCGCATTGTATTATAAGATTTTTGAAATATTACGGCAATAACTTATGTAAGATTACATATATATCTGCTATAGCGTAAACTTACGTAATTATTACCCCTACATAATACTCTGAACTAATCGTAAGATTTTCGCAAGTTTACACTCGCGTAAAAACTTGCGGAGGTTTACACATATTTTTTTTTGCTAATGTAAAGTTAGGGTGCTTTTTGAAAAAAAACTTGTCAATGAAATGAACTTTGGTGAAACAAACTGTCAGTAAAATGAACTTGTTGGTGAGTATTTGACAATAAAATATTATATCAGTGAAGTGATTGTTGGCGAAATAATACGAACCCGTTTGAACTTCCTGGATCTATTTTTTCATTAGTTTTTGAAACTCTTCTAATGCACCCAAAGATACAATTCAGCTTATTCTAATGGCAGTTTTCTTTTTATTCTTTTCTTTTATAGTGACTTGCCAATATTCACTAGCTAGATCTAAACAAGAACCTTCGTAGATTGGTACCTGTCCCACTAGATATTCACTTATACTTCAGTAATTTACATATTTACTAAGGCTTACTTTTGCAGTCAGAATACTCTTGAACTACTACTATTATCTACTTTGTTCTTGTAAGGTTCACTCTAACCCTAGTACCTATCACTAACTTTCTATTAGTTCTCTCTAATATATCACAAACACCCAGACTAGAAGAGTTGATCTACTTGGCATTAGGTACTACCATAAATAGCTGGATACAAGACCTAGATCTGTTACATTTCGCCAATTTTAAAACCTATAATAGACCCAGGTATAGTATGCAGCTGAGAGCTTATATTGTTTAGTGTAAAAATTTGAAATGCACATACACTTTGCACTTATAATATGCAATTTAGATTTTAAAAAAGAGCCACATTTAATTAAAGAAGATTTTGCGATCTGCACTCGGGTATAGTACATAGTGGGTCTACTATCTAGAGGGATTTTTTATCTAGTCATTTACTGTATTATAGTTTTTTTTTTCTTGGTACCTATTTTCAAAACATAGATCCTTTTCCTTTAGTGCAACTCTAGCAGCCAGGCTAGTAGAGCCAACTCTCAGGATTTTATTATCCAGCTATTTAGTTTCAGTTTTTGATACTTCAGTTTTGGTAGTACCATTAAAGAGCTTTGCTATCTTTTACTCAAAACTTGCCAAATGGGATTCTGTTTCTTTAGTTCCTTGAATTTGTCTGTATAATAGAACACAACTATGCCCAAAAGCTTTTATTTGAGATAGTAGACCAAGGCTACTACAAATAATGTACCTAACTGATTAATAAGAAGCAGTTACTAGAACACAGGTCTATTTTTCAAAGCATTACTAGTAGGATTTAAATCTTAGACCTGCTGCTTGGGGTAACAACTTACTAACTTCTCTAAGTTACCATACTTATATAATTTATTATAATAAAATTAGTTTTTAATCTTTATATAAAAAAAAAATATCAGGCCAACCCCAACATCCTATGGCCACAAACAATTGAAAACAACTGCACTCCACTCGAAAGGATTCTTAGTAAACATCCCAAATACAGCACCTTCAAGCAGCAACTCAGACATAAACAAATACTATATTTAGAGCAGCTCTGCTCCACAGACAATACAACCCTACTCACATGGCAACACATATCTCCTAGACTCCTATACCTCCCCACTGGCAGAAAACCACTCTGGTTCTCATATCTTGAAGACACTATCTTAGCTGACAATGAGCAGCGAACTATTCTCCCAACTATATCACCCCAAGGCTTTAACCCATTAGCCTACCAGACACCTCACATACCAAAATCCCTTAAACCCTGGACGCTTACACTCCAGAATAATGAAATTATTATTGGGCAGGTCCGGAAAACATTTTGCAAAACTAACACAATCTCTATTACACACTGGCAACATAACATAAACCTAGCTCAAGCCAACCAGTACCTCTACCACCAATACAGTGTTCCCGCTGCCCAGGCTGCCACCTCAACTCTGACAGAGTTCTCAACTGCTGCACCCTGGAGGTACCAGCAGCTCTCTCTACCCAATTCTTGGGTAGAAGAGCAATCGACAAACAGCTCAAGTTTAACGCAAATTACATAGACCTCATATACTCTTCTGCAATCAAGCAGCCAATAACCATTCCACCTCCCCCTACAATACACATCACAGACACTCTTACCTCGGTCCTTTTTCAGAACAACCCTGCCTCACTAGACCTCCTCCAGATAGCACACGCTAACGCTGGCCAATACGATTTTACCTTTTACACAGACGGTTCCGTTATAGACATTGGGACTAACCAATGCTCGATGGGCATCGGCTGGGTACAAATTCATAGTGACCAGATCATCCACAAGTTCGCAGCCCAACTACAAAACTGGCCCTCATCATACAAAGCAGAGCTCCTTGCTATTCTCTCAGCTGTCTCAACGGTACCACGCAACTCCACTATAGACATCTTCACAGACTCCCAGTCTGTCATTTCCAAATACAACAAGCTTAAATCAATCCCTAAACAATCCTCCAAATACTACAAGTTTAACTCCTGGCCCATTTGGCATACACTCTTGAATGTTACCCAGGCATTCAATATTAAGCTTAATCTGCACAAGGTCAAAGCCCACACAGATAATAGCTTCAATAACCAAGCAGACCTCCTAGCCAGAACCCACTCTGGGACACACAAACTACTTCTCAATCATGCCAATATCCACAACCCCTCCTTCTTCCTGCAGTGGGAGAATCACCCAGTAGAAGGGTCTACTAGACGCTTCATCAAAAACATATGTAAGGCACACATCATCGCAATGTGGTCCTCACAAAATCGCGCCTCAGAATGGGCACATTATTCACATTTCATAGATTGGAACGCCACCTGGCTCTACCTCAACAACAACCAAAAAAGTTCCAACAATTTCACAAATCCCAAACTAAACCACCTTAAATCTTTCAAAATTAAAAACCTTCTTAACAACCTGCCTACCTACTCACACTTTCACAGCATACTCCCTAATATATTCTCCTCCCCTAACTGCTTTCACTGCAACCTCCCCGCATCCTCTACTCACTGGCTAACGTGCCAAAATACTTCTCTTCTCAATTCAATCATTCATTCGGCTATATCAAAAGTTACACAAAGCACAGATACGGACCTACCACCTCATCAACTATCCGACCTTATAAGTGCAATTTACACACACCCATCTTTCAACCCCACGCCTACATTCCTAGATCCCTACTCTCTTTACTCTACGATTAGAGGACTAGTCCCAGCTCCCCTAATCCAATCATTACAGCCCTTAAACAACCTCTTATATAAGTTACCCAATAAAGATACGAGCAAGGCCTCACCTTTTAAAAAAAAAAAAAATAAAAATAAAAAAAAATATAGTAGCTAATATACAATTTTTGGATAAACTATTTAATTTAAGTAATGAAAATGCATATATACTAGTTATATACTTATCTATATAATAATATTATAATTTTTGAATTTAATATATAAAAAAAGTTTGTACCAGGTTTTGTTAATTATTGTAGTATATATCTTCTATTTTCAAATTATATTTCAGAGATCACATAATATATCATAATCAGAAAAGCTCAAAACAAATATTCGTTTTGTAAAAAATTGACTATTTTCAGAAAACTGTATTAAAAATTATATTTAGTACTCTAACAAAAAGATTTTCTTAAATGATTTTACTATATAGTTATACATTCTTTAACTTTATCAGTTATAGAGCATGTTCTTTTAAAATAGGCTTGAAATAAGTTTATAATAAAAATTATAATAAACATATATAAATTTACTATAAACTTTAGGTTAAGATCTTTCTCAACTTGACTAATTAACTTAAAATTAAATTTTACAAACATATAGAAAAAGAAAAGAAAAAAATTAAGCTATTTTGCACTATTTCAAAATATAACTTTGTTAAAAACAAATATTTACTTTCTGAACAACTTTACTTAGTAGCAAAGTATAGGTTATTATGACAAAAAAATAAATTTGTTATATGCTAAAGTTAACAATTTTTGGTTTGTAATATAAACCCTTTTTTTGTTAAAATAATCTGCTTTGGGCCAGGACCCCGGACATCTCTCATATAGGTCATAACTGGATTTTGGCCAATTTTGATCTAATTTGCTGAAAATGGCAAAATTTATTTATTTAAATAAGTTTTAATCCAGTAAACAGAATTGAATGAACTTTTTTTTGCTAGATGCGCCTCACTGAGAGCTTCATTTTAAAAAAAAGTTCATTTAAATTGGACCACTGGATGCTAAGATAATTGCCAAAAACTGATTTTTTGCTTTTCAAATTTTGGAGGTTTTTGCTAAAATGCGTAACGTATGACCTCTGTACTACATGTACGGGGTCCTTTTGGGCCTCTAAATAAACTTGTTTAGTATCATATATAATTCTATTTATAACAAAATAAAATGCATTTTTCAGACCTTTTACTAAGTGAAAAATGGTATTAAAGTTAGAAAAAAATTTTTTTAAAAAAATTTTTTTCTAACTTTAACACTATTTTTTACTTAGTAAAAGATCTAAGAAAATGTATTTCAGTCTTATTATGAGTAGAATTACATGCTGAACGAGTTTATTTAGATGCCCATAGCGTTATTTTGACAAAAAAAGTGGTTATATTGCAAACCAAAATTTTTAACTTTAGCATATATTTAACTTACTTTTTTGTTAAGATAACCTATATTTTGCTACTAAGTAAAGTTGTTTAGAGCACAATTTAGATATAATTTTGTTTTAAAATTAGTAAATATTTGTTTTTGACAAAGTTATATTTTAAAATAGTACAAATTAACAAAAAAATTTTTGATATGTTTTTAAAAATATTTTTTCTTTTTTTGTTAATTAGTTAAGCCAAGAAAGATCTTTAGCCCAAAGTTTATATTAAATCATATATTTTTATTATAGTTTTTATTATAAACCTATTTCAAAGAGGCATGTTCTTTGACTGTTAGTCTAAATGCTAATCCTAACATTAATGAACTTCAAAAATTTTGTTATACAATTTTAATATAGTGGAAACCTTAACTCACCAATATAATAAATGACTTTAAAATCTATTAACTCTTTAAAAAATTAAAAAACTAACTAGTAACTTTGTTTTTTAAAACAAGTTCTATAAAATTACCAGTTAGATTTTAAAAATATAACCTCAATAAGAAGTTAATAGCTTTTAAAGCTAAATTATTTTTTATATTAAAAATAAAAATTAAAACGTATATGATTTTTTAAATTTGACCAATCAAAAACTTTGATTTTTATTATAAAAAATTTTTGACCAATCAAAAAAATTTAATTTTAAATCATAAATTTTTTTAAAAAATTTTTAATTAGATTAGTGTTATCTATTCTAGCAATTTAATTGGCTTATTATAGTTACACTACATATACAAAATTGCAACAATATCTAGTTAAGCTTTCCTGCACTATACCAAAAATAAAAACAGATATTGCTTATACTAAAAAAATAAAGTTATATTTTTTTACTTCTTTAATATATTTAATATACTTTAGTATTACCTAAATATACTATTTTTTATTATTTGATATATTGTATAGTATATAGTAGAGTACTATATTATTATAAACACTTTTTAAAAATTTATATTAAGCTAAATAATAAGATATAAAGCTAAAAATTGTACAAAGTATTATTTAAATCTAAAGCTTTAAAATAAAAAAAATTTGCAAAATTCTATATAGTACTTTTTAAAATAATTAAGTTAAAATTTTTTAATTTTTTATTTGTACAATTTACTAGTAAAAATATAATTTTAATTTTTTTTCAAATTTAAAGTGCCTGTTTTGGGCATATACTTTATTTAGATTATACATCTGGATTCTACATGGATAAGAGTACAACTAGCCACACATACACTTTTGGTATCTAATTTAAGTGGTCTACCTTAAGGTTCTACACTAGCTACCATACTTGCACCCAACTACTGGAATTGCCTATTTTAACTCTTTGATCTTCTGCTTCACACCTTGGACTTTCAACTAATTCACCGGACATTTGTGTTACCTAAATGGTCAGTCCAGACACCGGGTCTCTTTTTGTTAAAGCCCTTAGAACTCCTTCCCATACTCGAAGGTATGATCTGGCTTATCTTCAACAGGAAACTTGGTAGAACCACCTCTGTTCCACACAGGTATATCCTATACTTCAGTAACTTATGTGCTTACTGAGACCAGCACTTGCAAGCAGGGAAGTACCCTTGAACCGCTACCGTTACCTACTTCTGCCCTTGTAAGTTTCGCTCCAACCTCGGTACCCACTATCCTCTTTCTACTAGTCCTTCCTCAATATGATCTACTCAGCATTAGATGCCATTATGGTTTTTCTTTTCCTGGTACCTACTTCTATAACATAGATCCTTTTTCTCCAGTACCCGATTCAGCAGCCAGGTTGGTAAACCTTGTCCTTGAGATCGATGTTCAGTTTTTCGGCTCCAGTCCAATATTCCAGTTTTGGTAGCACTGTCAAAGATCTTTGCTATCTTCTTACTCAGGTCTTGCCAAATAGGTTTCTGTTTCTTTGGTTCCTTGGATTCATCTGTGTCATGAGACACAACTTCACCCAAATGCTTCTATTCAAGATAGTAACCAAGGACTACAGGTAATGTACCCAACTGATCAATAGGAACAGTTACCATAACACAGACTATTTTTCAAAACCATCTCCAGTGGGATTTGAACCCTAGACTTGCCACTTGGGGGTAACAACTTACTAACTTCTCTAAGTCGCCACACCCCAAAATATAATTTTAATATAAATATAATTGTTAATTTTTAGTATATATTCAAAAGATAATTTTTTATTAAGTTAACTAAACTTCATTAATAAGTAAAATTTGTTTGGTATAACAAATTACACATATTCTAAACTTTTAAATTTTTTAAAAAAATATGTATAAAATTACTAAATATAGTAATAAATATTATATTTAAAAATTTTTTAAAAATTTTTTAATTTTAAATTAAGAGAAAACTATTAATACACTATGTGTATATACACAAATACTAATTAATTAATTTAGCAAATCTGTATAATATATATATTATTGACCAAAATTATTCCAATTATAGATTAGGGTTAGAGTCAACTTTGGGATTGAAAAGGGTTATAGTTTATAATAAATTTTGTAAGGAATTTTTTGCTAAAGCCTAAAAAGCGGTTTTATAAGCAAAATTTTATTATATATACCCATGTTTATACACATAGTGTACAAATAGTAATTGCCTTAATTGGGTGATAGCTAAAGCCAGGTGCGTTCATATGTTTTTTGATTATTTAATTAAAATTAGTATAAGGGTTAGTTAGGGATTAGGATTAGGGCTTTGTTTATAAGTAAAATTGTCTTCCTAATATTTTTTATTAATGCTTCTAGACAGGTTTAGACACTCGTTTTTTGTATTTTCGGCATTTTTCACTTTTTTTCTTTGTTTTTGTCTTGTCAGGCTGATCCTTAAAGATCAAATTTTACAATTTGATTGGCTTTCTATCACGTGAACGCACCTGGCTTTAGATGACCCCCTTAATTGGCAATTCACAATAGAAGGAGAATTTAAACTAGAAAAATTTTCATAATAAAATATAATAGAATATATTAATACAGAAATTATAATTCCTGTAGTTTTATTTATTTATTTTTTTTTTTTGGTGTTAAGGTGAGGTTTTGCCTCAGTCTTTATTAATAATTTGAGAATAAAACCTCTAGGGGTTTTATGAATTACAAATTATATTTACAAGAATCAAGACTCAGACTGTAAATAGTAATACTACTTAGCTAATCTGCAACCTAAACCTACTAGAGTAGTTAAAACTCACCTAGATTTGAATATGTAAAATAGAGTTTGTAGGGGTACTAAAATTGATCCAGTTATATAACCAAATTTCAATTTTCTGGATTGCAAGTCCAACAGGAGGACACCTGTTGTCAATATCATTATGTTGCTGATCAGGCATGCCACAGATACAACTATAAGTATAGGGGGTACGGGTATAGGATAATTGAGTAATTGTGGAATAGTATGTAGTAGGTTGAATGTTATTAGTTTTTTTCCAGTTTGCTAATTTGGTACAATAAGGTTTCCATAATTGATTGTGTATATTTTGTGATATTTTAGATAGTAAAGTAATAGTAAGTTGTATTGCAATTTTGTAAGAAGTGTTAGTTTGAGTAATAGTATTAATAATTGGTATAGGGATGAAACCTTGTAATGTTGAATAAATTGAAGGAGATATAGAAGTTGGTGGTTGTATAAAAGAGAGACAATAATGATGAATTAAGTTATAATGTAGTGCAGATAGTTCTGTAACTGAAATGTCTAACACTTGTTGTGTGAAAGTATCTTTTATTGCTTGTTGAATAATAGAAAGCAATATATTGTTATTGGGCCAAATTAACCAATAGTGATTTTGTTTGTGTTTGTTACAGGTGATACATAAGTTGTTGTTAAATGTAGTAGGGTAGAGGCAGTGTAAATGTGCCAGAGTAGGTAAAATATTAAGAAGGTTTTTAATGCGAAATGTTTTGGAATTGCTTAGTTGAAAGTTAGTATAGTTGTATGATCTTTTATGATTATTGTTTAGGAAAAGCCACGTGGCATTTCAATCAATTTGGCGTGATATTGGTATAATGGTTTCCATACGGTGTTGAGATGACCATATTGAAATTGTATGAGCATTACAGATATTTTTAATTGTACGTCGAGTAGGTTGTTCTATATAGTATTGTTTATATTGAAGTGCAAATGAAGGATTGTAGATATTGTTGTAGTTAAATGAAAGGACAGGTGCTGACGAGTGTTGTTGTGCTAAGTTATTAGCTATATTGTTGTATATATTATCACTATGTGCTCTTACTTTGTGTAAATATAGTTGATATGAATATGATTTGATAAGATTAAGAAGGATGTGCCAAATTGGCCAGTAGTTATAAGAAAAGATTTTGTAAGCAGATAGTGGTTTAGATGTAAGTTTAAAATATTTGGAAATAATTGATTGTGAGTCTGTATAAATATGAATAGTACTGTGCCGTGGGCATGCGCTAATAGCAGAGAGTATTGACACTAGCTTAGTTTTGTATGATGATGGCCAAAATTGAATTTGGGCTGTAAAATTTTGGATTGTTTGGTTATTAGCAATTTGTGTCCATCCAATGCCCATAGTGCATTGCTCTGTTGAAATATTTTTAACCGATCCATCAGTATAGAATATAAATTCAGATTGAGTAAAGTTAGTTAAAGCAAGTTGGCAGAGTAGCTTGGAAGCTGCGTTTATAATAAATATTTCATAAATTGGATTATTATATATTGGAATAGTTGGTGGTGATGGAATATAACTTGGATTACGAAGAGCAATTGAGTATAAAAGATCAAGGTAATTTGCATGAAGGTTCAGTTTGTTAGAGGATGAAGTATAGTTTTTTCTTCCTAGAAATTTGGTAGATAAAGTAGCAGAAATATTAAAGGTGCAATGATTTTGAATACGAAAGGAATTAAGGTTGCATCCCAAGCAAGGTGTACAGGTAATATCTGGTGCAGGATATAGTTCTGTATGCTGGTGGTCGAAGTTTGGTAACCAGTGTGTAATTGAAATAGTATTTGAGTCTAAGTTAAACCTGCAGGCTTTGCCAATAATAATATTGTTATCAAGATATGTAATTAGCCAAGTATTAGATTTAGTAGTATAATGGTCAGTATTAAAAGCTAGAGAGTTAACTGAAGGTAGTTGTAAGTTTGACTGTATGGTTCGAGTAGTATGATTAGCCAAAATAGTATTTTCCAATATGGAAAACCATTTTGGCTGTTTACCAGTTGGTAAATAATTTACTCTTGGTGAGATGTATTGCCAAGCTAGAAGTGTAGAATTGTCAGCTGAAGTTAGTTGTTCTATGTACAGAATTCTTTTTTTCCGTAATTGTTGTTTGAATATTGAATAAAGTGAATGTGTATTAAGAATATCTTCTAATGGTTTGTAAGGGTGGTTAATAGTATGTGGTAATGAAAGGTTGGGATTGATGGTAATTGTAAGATTTAGATGTCTTAATAGTTGTATGATTTTAAAAGTTGTAGTATGTTTGTTGGGTCCATCAATTATTGGATTAGGGTGTGCAAGAATATTAATAGTAGACCAAAGATTGTTTTGTAGTTGTTGTAGTCTAATATGTGTGCTTGTACCAAGAAGGTCTTGGTTATTAAGTCTAGTAAGGAAATTAGAAATATGATGCTGAAGTTGAATATCCCAGATATTTTTGATGCCATATATATTATGGTTAAGCATGGTGCTATTAGGTGTTGTTCTAGGGAGTTTGGCTTTGTGTTTTGCAATTGTTAAGTATTTGGACAAAATTTTGTTGCATGTAGTTTGTGAAAGGACTATATTGTGAATGCGATATTCTAAAATAGGTAATAATACAGTATTAATGATATATGCAGCCTGTTTGTCCGTGATTTGTTTAGTTTGTAATATATTGGCCAAGTCAAAAATTTCTTGAAGGATTAATTTAGATTGTATATTATACTTAAGATTTGCTGTGAACCAGCATCCTAGAAATTTAAAAGGCACATTTGGTGGCTGAGCAGAAATAGTAGAGTTCATAAAGGGTAATTGTAGTACATGTTTAGTATTAGATGTGAGTATAGATTTTTGCGGGTTAACTTGTATTTGTGCCATTGTGTAAAAGGATTCAGCTGTTTGTAAAATTTGTTGCAGTTGTTGGAAAGATTGGGCAAGCCATAGGGTATCATCCATGTATGCTAAAACTGATGCTGAAATTTGCATTTTATGTGAGTTGGGTTGTAGTATATGAGATGTCCAGGTAGTTGAAGTTGTATATCCTGGATAGGATGTAGATATTTTGTGAATAAGAGGATCATAATAGATGCGCCAGAAGAGTGGGGTAATTGTTTCTCCTTGATCTATTCCATCTTGTACAGGGTAAGGTAGTGTAAGTCCAAAGTTTGTTATGACTTGGTTAGAGCGATTAGTGAGAAGATCGGTAAGAATTTGAATAAGCTGGGATGGCATTTGGATTCTATAAAGTGCTTTAGTAAAAAGGTCTAAGTTTACAGAATCATAAGCTTTGCTCATATCCTGTGATAGTATCCATATTTCCCGTTTGTTGCATGTAGTATCCTCAATAAAGTTATTAAGTATATGAATAGGAATGTTAGTACTATTGCCAGGTAAAGCAATATAGTTATGAGGATTTAAAATTTTGTGTTTTGTAAATATGCTATTGAGACGATTGGTAAGAATTTTCGTATAAACTTTTTTTAATATGTTCAATGAGGCTAATAGGTCGAGTATTGTGTAGGTTGACATCAAATGTTTGTTTTTTTGAAATTGGAAAAATGCGACCATCTTTCCATTGTTTGGGAATATGTCCAGTAGATAAGCATTTGTTAAAAAGAGTAGTAATAGCTAATAGTGCATTAGACCAATATGTTTTAGCATTTCATAGCTAATTCCAGATGGTCCACATGCCTTATTGTTAGGTAGTTGCTTAATGGTACATGTTATTTCTTCTGATGTTATAGGATCAAGTGCAGTAAAGTACCATTGAGGGTTGACAGATTGTAGTGGTAAGTAGTCATTATACCATTGCTGATTGAAAATTTCTTGGTTGTAAGGACTGTATGAAGTCCATTGCTGAAAGTGTTGTTGTATATGGCTCTTAATTTGTATAGGGTCTGTAATTAGATCATTGTTTGTTTTGATATTATCAAAATGAACAGGATCTGTATGTTGGTTGAGAATACTATTGATCATTTTGGTAGGGTTGGTAAGAAGTCTATCACATCTGTTAAAGATAGCAGTATTGATGTGTTCTTTTAGAAATTTTGCATTTTCAAGATTGCGAGCATTATATAAAGTTTTCCAGATCTGCTTTGTATCTAAGATCCATTGTGCTAAATATTGTTTGTTAGAGGGTGGGAGATTAATTTGAAAATTGTGTTTTTGGTTAATATATTGAATTTTGTTATGAAGATCAGATGGAATAGGCATGTTATTATGCATAAGGTTTTTAGTTTGATATATGATACTGCCAATTGTTTTAAGATCATTATGCAGCTCTGTTGCCTTAGGTGTAAATGTGTGATAAAAGTTGCAGACTATAAATTTTTTGTTTGGGATGATTTGAACTGCTGCCTGAATAATACTAGTTTGGATTTGATGACATAACTTTTCTAGAGAGTTATCAGTATAGGAGGTAGAAGGTATATTATAGGTACTAAGATTGTAATTAATTTGATTTGAAAATTCTTACCAAGTTCCTTGGTCATTGCTTTGTAGCTAAAAACTCTGCATTTGCTTCTAGTTTTGTGTCGAAGTTTGTTAGATAGAGCCAAAGGAAAAACTCATTAAGAAAGCAAAATTAAATGATCGCTATTGGTAGATGTAATTGAATTATGAGTTGAAAATTTTGTTAGAAAAGGAATTATTGAATCATGAGCCCAGATATAGTCAATTCTGCTAGAGTATCAACTACTTGTCCAAGTGTGTTCCAAGTTATTAGTATGATCAGCAAGGTCATACATATTATTGATGTGAAGGAAAGAAAAGATTTGAGTTTTGGCTATATTAGATGTTGAGAAAGTAGATGATGCATTAAAGTCTCCTAGGATAATAGGATGAATATTGGATGATAAAGCTTGCTGAATCCATTGAATTGTAGTCTGTTGAGTATTATTTCTGTAGATTTGATTTGTGGATGAGAGGTATATGGAGATAATTCTAAATTTAAAGTCATGTTTAAAATAGAGATCAATACAATGGCACCTCCAGTATAGCTTAGTATTTTATAAACATGAGATTTAATAGAGTTGTGTAGCATAATTGCAGTGCCCTCTGCAGAGTTGTCTAGGCTAGACCAGTAATAGGTAAAGTGATTTGTGTTAAGAAATTTGTTAGATTTGTTAGATGAGATTTTGGTCTCTGTAATATCAGTAATGTGTAAGTTATGCTATAAACAGTATTCCTTCCAAAGTTGCTGCTTGGTAATTGTATTGTAACCCTGGACATTGTGGGTAGCAATATTAAGTTGTAGAGTATTGTTGTTGTTTGATATGTAGTTGTTAGTAGTTATTGGATGGTTATTGTTTGCTATATGGTTATTAGTAATTACTGATTCCTCTATTATTTTGATTCTGTACAGAGCTGGTGTAGATGAAGAGTTGGTGTTTGTAATTAGTGAGCTATCACTAGGTAGTGGAGTAGTAGAAGGTGTAGGGTAAAAGAAGTCATCGGTAAATATTGGTAATTGAAAAAAGTTATTATAACTGGAGCTCAAGTCGGAACTGGTAGAAGGGTGATTTGATTTAAGTGGAACGTCATCATAAAAACTTAAGTCTTCAAAAGGTACAAAAAAGTGATTAGGTAAGAGGTGTTCATGTAATAAATATATATGTGCTTCTTCAAATACATAATCAATTCTGCTTTCTTTAAAAGAGATTCTGATATATTGTTTTTTATAAAACATAGGATATTCTTCTTGTAGATAGGTTAAAAAGGAGCCAACAGTTTGTGGTGAAGGTAAAGATTGTAATCTATGGTAGTATAAAAATTTGTTGTAGCATGTTAATGGTTCATAAATCTTGAGTA
>QKWP01000247.1:322149-381215 GCA_003550325.1 Gigaspora rosea
TAGCTTTGTGTTCACTATTTGTATGAAATATTGATTCATCAATATGAAGGTCTTCTATATTAAAAGTCTTTTTTGGAAAGGATTCAAATGAGTTATCAAGTATGTGCTTGAATAGTTTAGATGTATCATGTTGGTGATTTTCATTTATAAATGTGCAGTCTGTGTGTTTGCAGGTAAGAATATGATAATTGATAGAGCGAAAGCATTCATTATGCCTTTCTTGAAAACTATATGGTTCACGGAAGATAAATTTAATAGGTAGAATATTTCTAAGTTGAGAAATAAATTTTTTCCTTATTTCCTTTTTAAGGATATTGAAGGTTTGTTCTTTATCTAGTGAATTAGTAAATTGACGATTGTGAATAGGGAAAAATTTTTCGAACCATTCTTTAAAATGATTAAGGGAGTTGTTGAGTGAACGAATAGAGAAATTTTTAAGAAATAAAGATTTAGGAATGTTAAAAAGAAGGTTAATATTAAATTTGTTGTCATGTTTAATTGTAAGGTATCTTTCTGTTTTATCTGTAGAAACTGTATATAGATAAAGATTGTATATTTTAGGCCGAAGATTTAAATCTTCTGCAAATTTGTTATAGTTGATTGCTTGATAGTTCTCAGATAAATAAAGATGTATAAGTACTAAGTTCAGGCAGAATTGAAGTCTATTTTCTGGCTTATAAGGAGGAATTGTAGCTGCAGATGCAAATATCTTAGCATAGTTAAGTTTAGTAAAAAGAATAGTTGTGAATTTGTGAATTAGAAGTTTACGGGATTCCTGTAGTTTTATAAAATTTTTTAAATTTTAATTGCTTATAACTTTTATTTACCTAACTAATTTTATCAATCTAGCTATTATTAGAATTACAAAAACTAGCTCTACAATTTTTATTAGAAGTCTACAGGATGTTAACTTAATAAAAATCAACCTTACATAGTCAGGAATGCTAATTTTTGTATTTTATATGCAATTTATATTAAGTGTTATGTATTTTATTAATATAAATTCTTTTTTCACAAATTGTCAATTAAATTAATATTTAACTTTTATATTTAATAATAATATCTAGTTTAAAATTTTTAAAAGTCTTTAAAAATTCAGAATTATATATAATTTATTATACTGAATAAATTTTAAATAATAATCATATTTAGTTTACTTAATAAAAAAAAAATATTTAAGGATGTGGCGACTTAGGGAAGTTGGTAAGTTGTCACCTTCCAAGTGGCAGGTCTAGGGTTCAAATCCCACTGGTGACACTTTGGAAAAATAGAACTGTGTTTACGGCAACTGTTTCTTGTCGATCAGTTGGATATATTACTTGTAGTCCTTGGTTACTATCTCAAATAGGAGCGTTCGGGCGAAGTTGTGTCCGGTGATACAGACAAATCCAAGGAACCGGGGAAATGAAAACACATCTGAAAAGTCCCGAGTAAGGAGGTAGCAATGATCTTTGACGGTGCTACCAGAACCGGAATATCAGAAACCGGAGCTGGAGAACTGGACGATATTACGCTCGGAGAAGAGGGTCCACCAACCTGGCCGCTAGTGTCTTATCGGAAAAAAAGGTCCTATGTTCTGGAGTTAGATATTAGTAGAAGAAAACCATAGTAGCACCTAATGCTAAGTAGATAAACTCTTCCGGGCCAACTGGTTTGGAAGTTTGGAGTATCAGATGATGGACTGGTAGGAAAGTAATGGTGGGTACCAGGGTCATTGTGAACTTTACAAGGGCAGAAGTAGGTAATGCAAGTTACTAAAGCATAGGTAATACCTGTATAGGACAGAGACTGCTCTACCAAGTGTACTGCAAGGATAAATTGGTTCTAAGAGGATGTAGTTAGCATCTGGAACTGTCTTTGACTACCTAATGTATCGGAGGGCTGGCCAGTGATACAAGTAGGATTGACATGTGAAGCTTGGACCAGAGGGTTTAAATAGGCAATCCCCTAGTTGGGTTGTAGATATGACAAATAGTGTATAACCTTCGGGCGGACTACTTCAATTAGACAACCAAAAGTTGTACATGTGACTAGTTGTACTCTCATTCAATGTAACTCAATTGTGGGGTACCCAAAGAGATGCCCTTGATCCACAGGCTTGATTAAATAAACTCTCATCCAGAGCGGGAACTTTGACATAAAAAAAAAAAGAAAAAATGTGCTTGTCACCGGCGGTGACAGTAACCAGATTAGGGTTAGGGTTAGATTTAGAGTTAGAAGAAGGTTTATTATATAATAAAATACCTTAAGAAGCATTTTTAGCTAGAAAAAAATATTGGTTTCATAGGCACAATTTGAAGTTTTTGCGATTTTAATTTTTTGAATTTTTTTGTCATACCTAATCTAGCAATTTGATTGGCTCAGAACTGTAACCACGGTTACAAATAGATTCGCCCAAAAAAAATAAATAAAAAAATATTTTTATAAATTTTTATATATAGCAACTATAATAGTTTTGTATATATGTAACATTATACAAAATTGTATAACCTTGATTAATTTAAAAACTACTGCATAGAATTTTGTAAACTTTTTTTTATTTAAAAGTTATAGATTTAAATAATATTTTATACAATTTTTAGCTTTACAGTGGCCTACCATATTATTGTGGACACTTTTTAAAAATTTATACAGAGTTAAATATGTAAGATATTAAGCTAAAAATTAAATTATAATTTCTTTAAATCTATATCTTTTAAATAAAAAAAAATTATAAATTTTTATGCAGTACTTTTCAAGATAATTAAAGTTACACAAATTTGTGCAATGTTACACAAGACCGAAATTAGTAATTTTTACAAATTTGTTATTACAATTTTTATATATTAAAAATTAATATTTTATTAAAATAAAATTACTAATATTAAAAATTATATGTTATTTTAACTTTTTATAAATTTTTTTAAAAATTATTATAGTATTAAATAGTATAAAATAAAATAATTAAAATATTAAATTTAATTAATAAATTACTAAAAATAGTAATTTTATTACTATATATAGTAATTTAATGAATATTTTTTAAAAAAATTTAAAATATTTAAAAATATATATAACTTTTTATGCTAAATAACTTTATTTAAAAATAAAATTAGATTACTTAATAAAAAATTATATTTTATATATGTTAAAGTTAAAAATAGTTATAAATTTATATTATATAAATTTTTTTTAAATATCTCAAGAACTAGTAATTAAAATTTAATAATTTTAGTATCATTAGAATAGTATTATTATAAAGATTTAATAATATAAAAATTATTTGGATATAATGGTTAAATGCTTAAAAATTTAAACTTATGTATTTTTTAATTATAAAAATTACTAATTTCGGTCATGTACAACATTACACAATTTTGTGTAACATTAATTATCTCAAAAAGTACTGCATAGAATTTTTTAAACTTTTTTTTATTTAAAAGATATAGATTTAAAGAATTTATAATTTAATTTTTAGCTTAATATCTTATATATTTAGCTCTGTATAAATTTTTTAAAAGTGTCCACAATAATATGGTAGGCCACTGTATATCTTATTTATTTAGCTCAATATCTGATATAGATTTTTAAAAAGGGTCTATAATAATATAGTATTCTTCTGTAGTTTGTTTTAGAAGTAATTAAACAGTTTATATTAGGGGGCATCCATAAATAACGTTATGTACCACCTCATAGTAGCACTAGACCCCCCTCTACTATATAAAAAAAATTTTACAAAAACTTGAATATATTGTGACACAGTGATCCGATTTGGGTGATTTAGATACCATTCGATTCGTCTCAGTGAGACGAATCCAATGATACCAAAATTATTTCATTTGGATCACTGGATCAATAGTTATTTGCAAAAAAATATTAATTTTTTTAGTAATTTTATAAGAAAACATTATAACCAATAGTATTTGGCCAATAAAGTATGATTCAGTGATCCAAATGAAATGAAATTGGTCCATTCAACTCCTCTCACTGAGACGAATCGAATGGTACCAAAATCATTAAATTTGGACCACTGGTTCAATTTTTAGCCAATTTTTTTTAAAAAAATTGTATTATATTTTTCTACTTATTAAGAAAAACGTTATCATTCGTCCAACCCCACCACTTGTATAACATTATTTATGGATGCCCCCTTACTACTTAGATACTTTTAACTATTCATACTACATTAGAAGCACTGATTTTTTTTTAGATTAAAAGCAATTTTTTTGATTTTGCAAAAAAATTTAAAAAATTTTAATTTAGCTAGCATAAGAAATTAAATTTTATAATTTGAAAATATTATATAATTTACATAACTCTAATTATTGTTCAAAATTTTACAATTTTAAAATTCTCAAAATTTTGAATCATATGAACACAACTAATTAGATTAATAAAATTAATAAACATGTAATTTGTAACCAATCAAACTGCTAAAATTATATATAAAATTTCAAAGATTATAAAACGCACTTATGGTGTTTTACTACTATAGGTAAATTAGATTTGCAAATCTGTATAACAAAAACAAAAAATAAACTTTTATAAGGAATTTGTTATAAAGTGCACCGTGCACTCAGTGCACCCCTTGGGTAACCCCTGTTATATTACTAAGCTATTTCACAATTTTACTAGGGTAACCCCTGTTGTGTTACTAAGCAAAAATGCTCTTCTCGCAATTTTACTTTAAACCCAACCCTAACCCTAACCTAAATCTAAACCTAAACCTAATTATAATCCTAACTCTAATTCTAATCCTAAATCTAACCCTAACCCTAACCCTAACTCTAACCCTAATTTTTATACTAAATTTATAGGGGTGCACTGTTTAGATTTTTTCTATACAAAATTTAACAAGGAATTTTATTAGAGCACCAAAGATGGTTTCATAAGCAAAATTTTGAGATTTGAACGTTTTTTTTAAAAAAATAAACAAAGAAACGAAATTTTATGTTACACCTAATCTTAAATTTTTATTGGATATTCTAATTGTTTTGTGTAATATGGTATAAAACACCATAGGTGTGTTTTAGTAAAACTCTAAAATTTTTTTAAATTTTTGGTTTTTTATAGATAATTATTAAAATTTATAGATTATTCTCAAAATTTGTGAAAAATTATAGATCTATAATTTTTAGTATTTCTGTACTATTTTAATATTGATATAATTTGATCTTTAATTTTGAAAGTTAAAGAATAAATATTTTTAATTTTAATTGTATTTGTTATAAACAAATAGAGTTGAGAATTTCTTAAATTTTTTCTAAAACATAATAAAAAACAATTATTATAAAATGCACTTATAGTGTTTTATTACTATAGGTAAATTAGATTTGCAAATCTGTGTAACAAAAACAAAAAAATAAATTTTTACAAACCAAAAAATAAATTTTAATTACTTTGGAGTTAGGGTAAAGTCTGGGATTTTATTGGAGCATTAGATATACAAAATTTAGTAGGAAATTTTTTTTATTAGAGCTCCAAAGATAGTTTTATAAGCAAAATTTGAGATATGAATGTTTTTTAACAAAAAAATAAAATTTTTTGTTACATTTAATCTAAATTTTAATTGGCTATTCTAATAGTTTTGTATATCATAGTGTAAAACACTATCGTGCATTTTAGTAAAACTTATGGAAAATATTTTAGAAATTAGTATTTAAATATGGGTTTTATAATTTACTGCCATGGCGATGTACCGCCACCCCTTGATCACCTATTAGAATGCAGGATTAGGTGTAATGTGAAATTGAAGTGATTACAATTTTTTTTCAAAAATCGGCTATAGCACGAAATTTTGACTATGAAATTATCTCTCATGCTTTAACAAAAAAATTCTTCTCGAAATTTTGGGTTAGCATCTCATTGCTAAATCGCTCTACTCTAACCCTATCCCTCACCCTAACCCTAAACTAATGAATTAATTTATTGTTTTGATTTTACATTACACCAGATCTTATAAAGAGCAGTGTATCGCATATGCGAAAAATCAAAAATTCTTTAAATATTTTTTAATTCTAAAAATTCATCTAAATATTACAAATAGTAAAATTGCTTCTGAGCTATATAATTCTATTTAAGTTTAAATTTAATATTATTTTTATAACTTATTAATAAAAACTTTTTAGTTAGTTTATAATATTCAAGAACAGTTTTAACTTTACAAATTTTTATAACTAAAAAATGTATTTAAAATTTATTTATTTTTTAAATAATTTTAATAATAACTTTTAAATATTAGAAAACTTTAAGGGTAGGGTGTACGTAGATCGTTTTTTATATGATTTACATGGTAGATTGAATTTTTATATAGTAAATAAAAATATGCTTCTAATAAAACTTTTTTATTATCTGAGCCAATTTTTACCATATTTATATAATATATAGTTTAAAGTAGCTTGTTTATAATAGTGAAGTTGTAAGAAATGCATCTCTTTAAAAAAATAAACTTCATATAGAATTAAATTTTCTGAGATCACTATATGTTTTTCCAGAGTTACACGAAATTTGATAATCCTCATTGGTCGAATCATATGAAGTTTATATGTAAATCATATGATATGGCTATACAAAGTTGATCTACAATCTATTTTATATGAAAATGGAAATATTGACACCCTATCCTTAAATTTGATATAATAAATATAATATAACAAAAAAAGCAGAAGATTAGTAGGTAATGCCCAAGCTCTAACACTAATACCAATAGTAGCTAGAGCACATGTTTATTTAGAAAATCATTATATGATCATATAAATTTCTGCATCATCTGATTTTAGCATCATCTTGATAATAATTAATAATATATATAGTCAGACCTCTATATAGTTACATTCTATATAGTATATCTCTATTTAAGGGTAGGCTATATTACTGTATATTCCTGAAAATAAGCTACCCTTTTTGGCCAAAAATTACACAAAAAATCATGAGGTAGCTTATTTTTAGCATATAGATATTTTTTAAAAATTGAAAAATGTACTAAGAAAAAGTTGTCCAAATAGCACCAAATTTTTACTATAAGTGTATTTTGATGCACTGAACAACTTTACTTAATCGAACTTTTGAAGTTTACTTAGCATAAAAAGGTTTATATATAGCAACTGCCAACGCGTTTTTTCAATTTTTGAAAAAATTAGGGGGGTAGCTTATTTTTGGAGTAGCTTATTTTCAGAAATCTATGGTACTATAATTAAATTATATATATACAAATAGTAGATCCTTTCTGCTATATAATATTACCAAAGTACAAAAAAGCAATAAAGGCAAATATTTTTTTATTTTATTGAAATTCAATCAAAACAAAATATATACAATATTAAAACTTTTAAATATCATTGCAAAAATTAGAAGTAAGTTTTTAAAAAAACAATTCTAAATTTTGAAGCCACCAAGTTTGTGGGTGAAATATATATTTTGTAGTGAAACTTTATAGTCCTAGAAATTAATAAATATTCTAGAACAAACACTATAACAATATAAAACATGTTATAGAACAATATTGAAATTATTAATTATTTTTTAGCCAATAAAAATGAAATTTAAAATCATGGGATTGTCGATACTAATTTAGAATATAACAATTTTTGATTAGCTAATTATTGTTTAACCATACACAATTATCCACAACAACTATGTAATTTGTAATTAGTGTTTACAGTTTACCATTAAGCACCCAATATTGTGTGACAGATTTAAAATATAGTAAAAAATTCTTATTATAGTCAGAAATTACTTATAATTACTATTACTATAAAAATTTGTTTTTTTAACAATTTTATTAATAATAAACCCTCATTATAGTTACTAATTTTTAATTAAATACAGATTATAAAATCCAATTGGCCAATATTTATATTCATATACTATATATTTAAAATTATCTATTAAAGCTTTTTAAAGGTTTGATAGCAAATAACTTCTGATCTAATGTTCTAATTTAGATTAAACAACTGCCAAAATGTTCATTTAAATGAGATGATTCTAATAAGCACAAAATCATTAAAATAAAATCACAAGTTTCTGAGATTAAGAATTTGTGTCATTTTATATGTTTAAGAATTGATTAAATTTAAACCTCTGAGTGAAAAATTCTTAGTGATTTTGGGTTTTGTAATTAGATTTGTACAATTGTAGACTAAATAGAATTGTCTCATTGAAACAAGCACTCTGGTAGTCACTTTATCCAAATTAGACTACTGGATCAAAAGTTATTCACTATGAAACATTTTAAATTTTTTAATAGTATTTTATTATATAAAACTATATATTATATTAAACACTTATTGGTCTATAGCATGTGACTATGGCAAGTTATGTTATTTATAGTCATACCTCTATACAAGCACCACAATAGGGTATGACCAACTTGATAACTATAGGAAGTTCTGACTGTATATACTAATTTATTTCAATAGTACCTGTTAGCAGTTGGATTAGTTAAAATCAGAACTTTGAAGAATTATATTGCTACAGATACTATAAACAATCAAATAAGTAATTAGCAATACTATAATGCTATAACTTATTAACTAATTTTGTCAAGATCCCAAGCTAATTTACAACTAATCATTAACAAAATATTATCAAAGAAGAGAAGATTTCTTTACAAAATTAAGTATCAGCTAATTAGTTAAATCTAATAATTAATGATTATGTATTTTATTTTATAATTAATTTTTATTATAAACATACTATAGAAATAAACTTTAATTATAATTTATCCATTTTTTAAAAAATTCTATATTACAGAAAATAATACAGATATAATAATAACAATAAATGAAAATAATATACTGATAAAGCATATACTCTTGAATTTAGTATTTGAGATAAAATACTTATATCACAAAAAATAGGTTTGATACTGATATTAATATACTAGTATACAAAATTTATAGATAGAAAAGAAAAATGAATGTATCAAATCTAGATATTGTAAATTTAAATATGTATCAATTTACTTTTTTTCCTTAAGCAGTCACGCTAATTCTTTATTAAGATTCTTGAAATTACATTAGTAACTACATAGAACTACCTAATATTTAAGTTTAGCATCATCTTGCCACCCAGACGGTACCTAAGTACAATATGCCACACTATCTCAAATTGAAATAGACTACTCGTCTAACTACTTAAAGTCCATAGTGAAAAGGTTTTTCCCCTTTCACGACAAGTCCCAACAATGTCTTTTTCACTTTTTTCTTTACATGTTCTTTCTTCTCTTCTTGCTTCTTTTCCTTTCTTCTTTATTTGTTGGTTTGCTCTCCTTGCTACACATGGCTTCTTTTTTCTCTTAGTTCTTTCATCATTTTTCGCATTATCTTCTTTTCTTTCTCCTATTTATTAACTTTTCCATATCGAATCCTCCATACTTGTATATAAAAAGTGTTTCAAGCTGTCTTTATAACTGTACTTACAAATTTTTGTCTCATCTTCATTTTTAGTATTTGCGTTAGTCTTTTGTATATGTTTTCTGGAACTAAGCCCTTAATGAGTGCTTTTCTTGTTGTAATCTCTTTTGCTTTTGTTTTTCCTATAGAACTGTATATAACACATATGGAGGAATACAGACTTTCTCTTCTTCTTTTAGCCCTTTCTATGCTGTTGCTATAGTTACTTCTTGAATTCTTTTTTATAGGCTTGCCTGCTTCTTACAAGATGCCAAATGCGACTGTGTTTCCTTAACCTTGTTCTGACATACTTGGCACCAATATTAAAGATTTGATGTTCCCAGTGTTCCCAGGAACATTTAAAAAAATTTAGGAACATTAAATTTAGAATTTATATCCCTAATAGAAACAAAGTGGGAACATAAAAGTTATAATTTGTATTCCCTATAAAGATAGTTTTTTTGTATAAGTAAGAGAGAGAGAAAGAGAGAAAAAGAGAGAGAAAGAAAAAGAATGAGAGAATGAGAGAATGAGAGAGAGGAAGAGAAAGAAAAAGGAAGAAAAAAAGAGAATCAAAAAGAAAGAGTGAGAGAGAAAGAGAGAGAGAAAGAGAAAAAGAGAGAAAGAGAGAAAGAGAAAGAGAGAGAAAGAGAGAGAAAGAGAGAGAGAGAGAGAGAAAGAGAGAGAGAGAGAGGGAAAGAGAGAGAGAAAAAGAGAAAGAGAGAAAGAGAGAGAGAGAGAAAGAGAGAGAAAGAGAAATGAGAGAGAGAGAGAGAGAGAGAAATTTAGTTATAGAAACATTAAAATATTTTGTCAACATAAATTTAATATTTTATGTTCCCAAAAAACAAAAAAAAATTTTCAAATCTTTTTTACTGCTTGGCACTCTGCCCATTGTATAGATTTCTGGTTTTCTCTTGTTAAGTTCTCCATTGTTGAGAGTTTCTCCATTATGCACTTTATTAGTGCATTTCTTCTTGTACTTATCCTTCTTGTATCACAATACACACCTTTTGTTACATTTATTATTTTCTAGAAGTATGCCCAGTTGTGCAATCTGGTTCCTGTTTTAGGTTCTAGACTCTTAATTGCCTTTGTTTCTTGCCATTCTGCTCCTACTCTAGCATTTGTTATCAGTTTACATAGCAATCATATGGGTATATCGCCTTTTGTTTTTCACTTTAAACAAAATTCTATTTTCTTATAGCTAACTTTCTTGGTGTGTATTGGTTTTTTACTTGCTACACCTTTTTTTGCAAGGATGTTTGCATGGTCATTCTATTTTTTCTTACTGTAGCTTTTAACTTTAATTAGTTTTATCCTCAACTTCTTTGTTCTTTAAAGATTTACAATCTTCATTACCCACATTACATTTTTCATTTTACAGTGCAAGACACTTAAAGACTACATTTTCGTGATTTGTCCCATTTTCAAAAATTTCATATTAAAATTTTATATTTTTTTGATTTCTTGTATTCTGATTGGTCAAAAATTAATTAATAAAAAATATTTTAAAAATATTTTTAAAAATAATTTTAAAATTAGCCAATAATGAGAAGCCAAAACATGTAACTTGTCCCATTTTTGGTTAAATTTTTACGTATCATATAAAAATACTATGTTTTTAAAGCTATATATTTTGAAAAGTTATTATAACTTTTTAAAAAAAATAAGCCTATTAAGTTGTAATAAATTGATTTAGCTATAAAATAGTGGCTTCCTTTTTAAAATATCTTTTTTAGATCATAAGTTATTAGCTTTTAAAGTTTGTGTAGTCTTTAAGTGTCGCGCACTGTAAGAATTTTACTTCTCACTGTATACTAAAAGCCCTTTCTAATGTTTCTGACTGCTGTATTGCTATTTGTGTATATTTCTACCTGTTTTTTTAGTGGTATTGCAAACAAGGCCACCTATATTGCTACTAATTCTGCTAGAGTTGAGCTTGGCATCCTTCTAACCCTAGGGCTATTTCTTCTTCTGAACAGTCTTGTGTTTTATTTGTTTGGACCCATCCAATACCCATATTTCTTTGTAATGTTCCTTCTTTGGGCTTTACTTCTACTGCACTATCTATATATATTACATACTTCTCTTTATCCTTTGTTTTATTCTTTTTAGGCTTGTATTATTTCTTTATCAATTTATTATATTATGTATAATTATAAAATAATAAATATCTATTAATATCAATATACATTAATATAAAGATATAGATTTAACTTATAAAGTAGTGTTCCTATGAGCCTGAACTAAACTTTCAGGTTCAGGTTCAGTATTGAATTTTAAAGCTGGTTCAGGTTCAGTTCAGGTTTAGTTCATAAGTTTATGAACATGTTCAGGTTCAGTCTAGTGTTAATATGAACTAGAAATTCTAGGTTTGGGTCAAGGTTTGGTCTGGTCCAGAACAGACTCAAACTCTAAATTTTATTATTAAAACTTTATACTAAACTCAAACTCAACATAAGTTTGGTCGGTCTAGTCCAAATTTTTGCAAACTAGTTTGAGTCTGAATAAAAATATATGTATTTTTTTGATACTGAACAAATTTACTTAGAGTAAAAAGATAAGTTAGTTAGTAAAATTTAGAGAATTATAGAAATTTGTATAATTTTATTAATAAAATTATACAGATAATTTTATTAATAAAATTAGGAGGTTGATAAATATCGCAGGTTGCTATATCGCAGGTTAATATGATTGGCCAATTAGATCACAGGATCTTGTGTAACAAAATGAACTTCATTAAGTAAACTAGTCTTGGGCTTAGTGATTGTACCCAGGCAATTGTGTGAAATAGTAATTTATCCGGATATCCAGGTAATTTAATAGTAACCGGGCAGAGGTTTTCCCAATGAGTACAATCTCTACTTGGGCTTCTAATTAAAAGTTTTTAGCACTTAATTTTGTATATATATATGCACCCTCTAACCTAATTGCATAATTTATTTAACTAAGTTATATACAAAGCTAAGCTATTCATAAAATAAAACTATGATTAATACTAGTTCGGACCCTAACCCTAACTAATAATCATTTTAAATATTAACCTGCAATAACACAACCTGCTAAATTTATCAAAATCCTTTAAAAAAAAATTAAAATGATTATTAGTTAGGGTTAGAGTTCGAACTAGTATTAAGGTTAGGGTTAGAGGGCATATATATATGCAAAATTAAGTGCTAAAAACTTTTAATTAGAAGCCTGAACCTAGTTTACATAATGAAATTTCAAGATATTTAAAATTTTTGATTTTTTTGTAATTTTTCTAATTTTTTGTTCGTTTTGTTATACAAGATCCTGTGATCTAATTGGACAATATATTAATCTGCGATATCGCAACCTGCGATATTTAGCAACCTCCTAAAATTATATAGTACAAATTTCTATGATTCTCTAAATTTTACTAACTGATTTATCTTCTCACTCTAAGTAAACTTGTTCAGCACCAAAAATATATTAAATCGGCATATTTTATTTTATTTTTCTTAAAATTTAAAGAAAAGATACTTAATTTTGGAAATTTTCATCAAAAATTAAAATTAAGTAAATTTTTAAAAAAATAAAATAAAATATACCAACATGGTGTATTTTTTGGTCTGAACAAGTTTAAGTATAGCAAGAAGTTATGAACAATTAGTAAAATTTAGAGAAACATAAAAATTTGTATAATTTTATTAATAAAATTATACAAATTTCTATAATTCTCTAAATTTTACTAATTGTTCATAACTTCTTGCTCTAAGTAAACTTCTTTAGCACTAAAAATACACTATATAAATATGATTTATTTTATTTTCCTTAAAATTTGTGTCAAATATGCTTAATTTTAATTTTTGATAAAAATTTTCAAACTTAAGCATCTTTTTTTCAAATTTTAAAAAAAGTAAAATAAAATATGCCTATTTGGTATATTTTTGGTGCTGAACAAGTTTACTTAGTGTAAGAAGTTATAATTAATTAGTAAATTTCATGTAGAACAAGATTTTTAATAATTTTATTAATATATTATACGAAATGCTATGATTAGAGTTCTGATGGACCTGGACTGAGACCAGACTTTAGGCAAGTCTGAGTCTGGTTCGAATTTCGAACTGGACTCGGACTCAAACTATTTTACAACTCAGTCCGGTCTGAGTTTGAATATCAAACTTTTGGCTTGGTTCGAGTTCAGTTTGAGCCTGGTCCAAAAAGTTTGACTCCAGTCTGAAAGTCCAAAACCCAATCTAACATGCATAGTGTTCTGTCCTGGGTAAGTATCACCTGGGTCTAGAAATGGGTTTTATGCATGTGTATGATTCCCCAATCATGTGCATGAATGCGCATTAATTCATATGTTTCCAAATCATGAGCATTTTATCCTATTAAAATTTTATATAGATACTAGCATCACCTGGTATAAAACTTGTCTACATTTTAAATAAGAACATGATATTAATATTTTGTTTGTTTATTATATTATTTAATAGGTCAATATAAATAAATTACACTTTAAACTTATACTGGCTTTTTAGTTTTTTATAAGTATATACTGTAATAATTATTATTATATTATATATATAAATACATACTTGTACAGTAAGCACTTATTTTATTTTTCTATTATATACTTTACACAGTACGGAATATAATAAGAATAGCGCAAGTTAAAAGCTGTATTAGATTGCTTGTTATGGTTTTATTATAAAGTTAATAAATTGTAACGTATTAATAAATAAGAAAAAAATTTTAATCTTTATTTTTTTTAACAAATAAAAATATTATTTGAGGCTTAAATACAGATAATATAAAGATTAATGTTAATATGGATATAGTAGATAAAACATGTAATTTTTATATTATAAATAAACATAAGCCATTTGTGTCAGTGAAGTTTTAAATACACTGCCGCTATGTTCAGGAATCAATCTTTTTAAAGAAAATTGGCGCTGATTTGTTAATCTGAAATCAAGACCTACTAGAATGTGTAAAAAGAAATTTCATCAAGAAAAGTATCAATAAAATGTAAGTTTGCAAGGTGGGTGTGTGAGCAGTACTCTAGTAATGGTTTACGAATTCGAAATAGTAAATTTAAATAGAGTATATAAAAACATAAAGAATTTTTTAGGCTAATTTGGCATAATCTGATTCCTAAAAGAGAGCATGCAGGCAAAGACAGGTTGATCTTTGATCAAGTATTTTCACGGTAACTAAAGAAAAATTTTATTTATTTTAATTAAAATAATATATATAAAAAAAAGGAAACCCCCAAATATGGAAAAAGTATCATACAAGAAAAGTACAGAAGTACCGAATTAGAACAAAACTATACAAACAAACTGTATTCTATATTAAAAAAATAGTTTGTTGATCAGTATAATTTCGTCGAATGGGAGTCTCTAAATACTCCCATTTCATTTTCTGATTTCAAAATTTTGATACACAAATAAGATTTTTTAAACTCTTATTTATTTCTGAAAATACACCTAGATCTTCTTTGTCTGGCCACTAATGACACCTAACGAATATGTAAGTTAGAATAAAATATACAAAGTACTGTACAACTTCATGCATAAATCATTTTTTATATTAATTGATGATCCGCCAGTCATCAGGTGCATGATCATAGTGTAACGTGATGCAGATCATTATGTAAATTACTATATATGTAAATGCTACGTTCGCCCAAGGAAAAATATTTTTTTACTAAGTTAATCGATCTTGTCGACTAATTGAAAGTTGTAGAGCTCATCGTTGCGGTTCTAATGGTAGTTAAATCATCCAAAGCGGCCCAGTGGAAGCCAAGATATCTTTAAAAAACTTGTCAACGACTATTAGCTATATAAAATCTCTATGTAAACAATAGATTGTTTACATAGAAATTTTATATAGTCATTGACACATTTTTTAAAGATATCTTGGCTTCCACTGGGCCGATTTGGATGATTTAACTACCATTAGAACTGCAACGACGAGCTCTACAACTTTCAATTAGTCAATAAGATCGATTAACTTAGTAAAAAATATTTTTCCTTGGGCGAACGTAGCATTTACATATATAGTAATTTACATAATGATCTGCATCATGTTACACTATGATCATGCACCTGATGACTGGCGGATCATCAATTAACAATATAGAGTTACTTTATTTGATTAATGCATTATAATATGAATATTCCGGATATAACCATTATTCTTTTATTTGAATAGGATTCAGTTATTAGATTTTGTTAAAGGTTACAACCTTTCGGATAAAGAGTTATCCGAGTATAAGCACTAACTCCAATAAGATTATTATAATAATCGGCAGTTATATTAAAAATTGTAAAATCATAACAACAATTAAACAAATTAAAAATAGTTACAGTTTTTTTTTTTTTTTAAGTTTTTTTTTACATTTTGTACTGTATATATTTATGATCTATGCCATATTACGGATCAGATTTGCATAAGAAATTTTTTATCTTTTTTTTTTTTTACTGCTAATCCTGGACCCGAACAGGTTCGCAAACTTTAAACCGGAACCGGACTGAACCTATAATCATATTTGAGTCTGGTTCAGGTTCGGTACTTTAGGTTCAGGTCTGAGTGTGAGTTTGAAATTTCAAAATTTATGGTTCGAGTCTGGGTCTGGCCGGACCCGAACTGGACCTGAACCCGTACTTCGGAGCTCTAGCTATGATTATCTAAATTTTACTAATTGTGATTTAGGTAAACATGTAAATATATTATGAACCTAAACATGTTCATGAACCTTGAACTGCACCTGAACTGAACTTTTTTAAGTTCAGGTTCAGGTTTATGTTCAATAATTTTAAGTTCAGGTTCAGTCAGTATTGAACTTTTAGAGCAGGTTCAGGTTCATTGAATTTGAACCTGAACCTTTATTGAACTGAACTGAACTTCAGGACCCTATCATAAAGGTTTATCTAATTTATTATTATTATTATTTTTTTTTTGGTGTTAAGGGTAGGGTGTAACTATTTCCGAATTCATATAAAATAGATTGTAGATCAACATTGTGTAACCAATATCATATGGTATCATATGATTTACGTGTAAACAACATGTGATTTGACCAATCATAATTAGTATTCATTTGTGTAACCAGGGAAAAACATATAGCGTCCAGGGAAATATTTAGTTATATGTAAAGTTAATTTTTTTAAAACAATATGTATTGTACACTTTATTAATATAAACAAACTATTTTAAACTACATATTGTATAAATTTGACACAAATTGGTTAAGGTATTGAAAAGTTTTATTAGAAGCACTTTTTTGTTTACTATGTAAAAATTCAATATACCACGTAGATCATATAAAAATTGATCTACGTCACCCTACCCTAAGGTAAGGTTTTTGCCTCTGTCTTTATTAATAATTTGAGAATAAAACCTCTAGGGGTTTTATGAATTACAAATTATATTTACAAGAATCAAGACTCAAACTGTAAATAGTAATACTACTTAGCTAATCTGCAACCTAAACCTACTAGAGTAGTTAAAACTCACCTAGATTTGGATATGTAAAATAGAGTTTGTGGGAGTACTAAAATTGATCCAGTTGTCTAACCAAATTTCAATTTTACGGATTGCAAGCCAACAGGAGGGCACCTGTTGTTAATATCATTGTATTGCTAATCAGATATGCCACAGATACAACTATAAGTATAGGGGTACGGGTATAGGATAATTGAGTACTTGCGGAATGATATGTAGTATATTGTGGTTGAATATTATTAGTTTTTTTCCAGTTTGCTAATTTTGTACAATAAGGTTTCCATTATTGATTATGTATATTTTAAAGTAATAGTAAGTTGTGTTGCAATTTTGGTAGAAAAGTTAGTTTGAGTAATAGTATTAATGATTGGTATAGGGATAAAACCTTGTAATGTTGAATAAATTGAAGGAGAGATAGAAGTTGGTGGTTGTATAAAAAAGAGACAATAATGATGGATTAAGTTATAATGTAGTGCAGATAGATCTGTAACTGAGATATCTAATACTTGTTGTATAAAAGTATCTTTTATTGCTTGTTGAATAATAGAAAGCAATATATTGTTATTGGGACAAATTAACCAATAGTGATTTTGTTCGTGTTTGTTACAGGTAATACATAAGAAGTATGTGCCAAATTGGCCAGTAGTTGTAAGAAAAGATTTTGTGAGCAGATAGTGGTTTAGATGTAAGTTTAAAATATTTGAAGATAATTGATTGTGAATCTGTATAAATATGCAGAAAGTATTGACATAGCTCAATTTTGTATGATGATGGCCAAAATTGAATTTGGGCTATAAAATTTTGGATTGTTTGGTTATTAGCAATTTGTGTTCATCCAATGCCCACAGTGCATTGCTCTGTTGAAATATTTTTAACTGATCCATCAGTATAGAATATAAATTCAGATTGAGTAAAATTAGTTAAAACAAGTTGGTATAGTAGCTTGGAGGCTTGGTTTGTAGTAAATATTTCATAAATTGAATCATTATATATTGGAATAGTTGGTGGTGGTGGAATATAGCTTGGATTACGAAGAGCAATTGAATATAAAAGATCAAGGTAATTTGTATGAAGGTTCAGTTTGTTGGAGGATGAAGTATAGTTTTTCCTTCCTAGAAATTTGGTAAATAGAGTAGCAGAAATATTAAAGGTACAATAATTTTGAATATGAAAGGAATTAAAGTTGAATCCCAAGCAAGATGTACAGGTAATATCTGCTGCAGAATATAGTTCTGTATGCTGGTAGTCGAAGTTTGGTAGCCAGTGTGTAATTGAAATAGTATTAGAATCTGAGTTGAACCTACGGGCTTTACCAATAATAATATTGTTATCAAGATATGTAATTAGCCAAGTATTAGATTTAGTAGTATAATGGTCAGTATTAAAAGCTAGAGAGTTAACTAAAGGTAGTTGTAAGTTTGACTGTATGGTTCGAGTAGTATGATTAGCCAAAATAGTATTTTCCAATACAGAAAACCATTTTGGCTATTTACTAGTTAGTAAATAATTTACTCTTGGTGAGATGTGTTGCCAAGCTAGAAGTATAGAATTGTTAGCTGAAGTTAGTTGTTCTATGTACAAAATTTTTTTTTCCGTAATTGTTGTTTGAATATTAAATAAAGTGAATGTGTATTGAGACTATCTTCTAATGGTTTGTAAGGGTGGTTAATAGTATGTGGTAATGAAAGATTGGGGTTGACAGTAATTGTAAGATTTAGATGTCTTAATAGTTGTATGATTTTAAATGTTGTAGTATGTTTGTTGGGTCCATCAATTATTGGGTTAGGGTATACAAGAATATTAATAGTAGACCAAAGATTGTTTTGTAGTTGTTGCAGTCTAATATGTGTGCTTGTACCAAGAAGGTCTTGGTTATTAAGTCTAGTAAGGAAATTAGAGATATGATACTGAAGTTGAATATCCCAGATATTTTTGATGCCATATATATTATAGTTAAGCATGGTGCTATTAGGTGTTGTTCTAGGGAGTTTGGCTTTGTGTTTTGCAATTGTTAAATATTTGGACAAGATTTTGTTGCATGTAGTTTGTGAAAGGACTATATTGTGAATGCGATATTCTAAAATAGGTAATAATACAGTATTAATAATATAAGTAGCCTGTTTGTCCGTAATTTGTTTAGTTTGTAATATATTGGCCAAGTCAAAAATTTCTTGAAGGATTAGTTTAGATTGTATATTATACTTAAGATTTGCTGTGAACCAGCATCCTAAAAATTTAAAAGGCACATTTGGTGGCTGAGCAGAAATAGTAGAGTTCATAAAGGGCAATTGTAGTACATGTTTAGTATTAGATGTAAGTATAGATTTTTGCGGGTTAACTTGTATTTGTGCCATTGTGTAAAAGAATTCAGCTGTTTGTAAAATTTGTTACAATTGTTGAAAAGATTGGGCAAGCCATAGGGTATCATCCATATATGCTAAGACTGATGCTGAAATTTGCATTTTATGTGAGTTAGGTTGTAGTATATGAGATGTCCAGGTAGTTGAAGTTGTATATCCTGAATAGGATGTAGATATTTTGTTGATAAGAGGATCATAATAGATGCGCCAAAAGAGTGGGGAATTGTTTCTCTTTGATCTATTCCATCTTGTACAGGGTAAGGTGGTGTAAGTCCAAAGTTTGTTATGACTTGGTTAGAGCAATTAGTAAGAAGGTCAGTAAGAATTTGAATAAGCTGGAATGGCATTTGGATTCTATAGAGTGCTTTAGTAAAAAGGTCTAAGTTTACAGAATCATAAGCTTTGCTCATATCCTGTGATAGTATCCATATTTCCCATTTGTTGCATGTAGCATCCTCAATAAAGTTATTAAGTATATGAATAAGAATGTTAGTACTATTGCCAGGTAAAGCAATATAGTTATGAGGATTTAAGATTTTGTGTTTTGTAAATTTGCTATTGAGATGATTGGTAAGAATTTTAGTATAGACTTTTTTAATATGTTCAATGAGGCTAATAGGTCGAGTATTGTATAGGTTGCCATCAAATGTTTGTTTTTTTAAAATTGGAAAAATGCGACCATCTTTCCATTGTTTGGGAATATGTCCAGTAGATAAGCATTTGTTAAAAAGAGTGGTAATAGCTGATAGTGCGGTAGGACCAATATGTTTTAGCATTTCATAGCTAATTCCAGATGGTCCATATGCCTTGTTATTAGGTAGTTGATTAATCGTACATGTTATTTTTTCTAATGTTATAGAATCAAGTGCAGTAAAGTACTATTGAGGTTTTACAGATTGTAGTGGTAAGTAGTCATTGTACCATTGCTAATTGAAGATTTCTTGGTTATAAGGCCGGTATGAAGTCCATTGTTGAAAGTGTTGTTGTATATGGCTCTTAATTTGTGTAGAGTCTGTAATTAGATCATTGTTTGTTTTGATATTATCAAAATAAACAGGATCTGTATGGCGGTTAAGAATGCTATCGATAATTTTGGCAGGATTGGTAAGAAGTCTATACATCTGTTAGAAATAGCAGTATTGATATGTTCTCTTAGGAATTTTGCATTTTCAAGATTGCGAGCATTATATAAAGTTTTTCCAAATCTGTTTTGTATATAAGATCCATTGTGCTAAGTATTGTTTGTTAGAGGGTAGGAAATTAATTTGAAGATTGTGTTTTTGGTTAATATATTGAATTTTCTTATTAAGCTCAGATGGAATAGGCATGTTATTATGCATAAGGTTTTTAGTTTGATATATGATACTGCCAATTGTTTTAAGATCATTATGCAGTTCTGTTGCCTTAGATGTAAATGTGTGATAAAAGTTGCGGACTATGAATTTTTTGTTAGGGATGATCTGAACTGCTACCTAAATAATACTAGTTTGAATTTGATGCCATAACTTTTCTAAAGAGCTATCAGTATAGGAGGTAGTAGGTATATTATAGGTACTAAGATTGTGATTGATTTGGTTTAAAAATTTTTCCTAAGTTTCTTTGGTCATTGCTTTGTAATTAAAGACTCTGTGTTTGCTTCTAGTTTTGTTTCGAAGTTTGTTAGATAGAGCAAAAGGAAAAACCCATTGAGAAAGCAAGATTAAATGATCACTATTAGTAAATGTGATTAAACTATGAGTTGAAAATTTTGTTAGAAAAGGAATTATTGAATCATGAGCCCAAATATAGTCAATTCTACTAGATTATCGACTACTTGTCCAAGTTTGTTCCAAGTTATTTGTATGATCGGCAAGGTCATACATATTATTGTTGTGAAGGAAAGAAAAGATTTGAGTTTTGGCTATATTAGATGTTAAGAAAGTAGATGATGCATTAAAGTCTTCTAAGATAATGAGATAAATATTGGATGATAAAGCTTGCTGAATCCATTAAATTGTAGTCTGTTGAGTATTATTTCTATAGATTTGATTTGTGGATGAGAGGTATATAGAGATAATTCTAAATTTAAAGTCATATTTAAAATAAAGATCAATAGCAATGGCACCTCCAGGATGGCTTAGTATTTTATAAACATGAGATTTGATAGAGTTGTGTAGCATAATTGCAGTACCCTCTGCAGAGTTGTCTAAACTAGACCAGTAATAGGTAAAGTGATTTGTGTTAAGAAATTTGTTAGATTTGTTAGATGAAATTTTGGTCTCTGTAATACCAGTAATTTGTAAGTTATGCTATAAATAGTATTCCTCCCAAAGTGCTGCTTGGTAATTGTATTGTAACCCTGAACATTGTGGGTAGCGATATTAAGTTGTAGAGTATGGTTGTTGTTTGATATATAGTTGTTATTAGTTATTGAATGGTTATTGTTTGCTATATGGTTATTAGTAATTACTGATTCCTCTATTATTTCTGATTCTGTATAGAACTCAGAAGGATATACTGGTAAAGATGGCGAGTTGGTATTTGTAGTTAGTGAGCTATCACTAGGTAGTGGAGTAGTAAAAGGTGTAGAGTAAAAGAAGTCATCAATAGAAGTTGGTAATTGAAAATAGTTGTTATTACTAGAGTTCAAGTCAGAACTGGTAAATGATTTGAGTTCGAGTTTGTAAAAATAATGTAAATCATCAAAGGGAGAAAAGAAGTGGCCTGGCAAGAAATCCTCATATGGCAAATAAATATGTGCTTCCATGAAGTAGTAGCTAATTCGTGGATGAGTTTTAATTGAAATTCTAATATATTGATTGGAGTAGTACATGGAGCAGTTTTCTTGGATATATTCTAAAAATGATCCTACAGTTTGTGATGAGGAAAGGGTTTGTAATCTGTGGTGATAAAGGAATTTGTTATAACATGCTAGTGGATCGTATATTCAGAAATATTTGAGTATAGGTTTGTAGAAATTTTCTCTGTCAAAGAAGTTGTATTGGAATCAGTAGTAGTAGTGTTAGTTTCGCTGGTAGCAATTCATTGTCAGGGTAAGTTGGTATTAAATTGTTGTTAATATTAGAAGGTAATATCTCAGAGGGAGATGATAATACGGATTCTGAGATATTTGGTGTATTGTTCTATGACGCTCACTGTATGCCTGGCTTGCACGGCTCCGCAAAATTCGGAAGTCCTCTGATTAAACGTTAGAAAACTGATATTATCTGAATCTTCCGGGTATCTAATTTATTATTTAAAGATTTAGAAAAACTATTCTTATATTTTAATTAAAGAGTCAGACCAAGAAGATTATTTACTAGTTGAAGATTCTGGTAAAGTAAATCAGAGATTAATTAAAAGTCAATCATCTGCATTTCTTGACCATTACAAACCCATATGTGATATAGCAAAACAAGATATTGAAAAAATCATCGAAATATTTGAAAAATGGCATAAAACTAAGTATCATTTAATTTTTTGTCCAGGTGACTTTGTTAAAATTAGAGATCCAGATATTGATAAGCTAATGTTGAATAGATGTCCTTTACCTTGTAAAGTTATTCGGAATAAGCCCAACTTTGATTTCTATCAAGTTGGGAGCAAATTTTGAATTTGTGACATATTGTTTTTAGCCAATGAATTGGAATCCTTAGGTTGTTGTAAATGGAAAGTGGGATTAAAATTGATTTAAAATCCAAATTAATTTAAATTCCTTTTTCATTTACAACAGGTATAAATGAATACTCATCACTTGATTATTTCACTAGGCAATTTTATCTCATTAAAAAATGCGGCCGCGTAGCAGAATTTGATACACCCAATACAAGATGTTGAAGATATTTTATTTATCCAATCTCAAACAAATAATCAAGCAAAGAAAAGGGATTCTAAGATAAATGATGGTTGTTATTGTAATAAAACTAGCTGTAAACCCAAAATTTGTTCATGCCAAAAAAACAATGCACTTTGTACTAGGTGCTGTGGTTGTGTATTGAGAGGTGAATGCAATAATTATTAATAATCATAACCATTAATTGTAGTATTGTGTTGCATGGATGTATTATAAAACGTAATTTATTATTTAATAGTAATTAATGCGCAATTGATTTTTTAATTTTTTATAAATTAAGTCTATATGTAATAAATGCGTAGTCGGTATTGTTATACTGATTATTTTTGACATATGTTAATTTCAATTTAAATTAATATGAATTGCGAAAGAACACATGATATACAGATCTCTAAAAATCGTAATATTGTAAAATTCTGACATGGGTACCCCCTGTGCAGTGTACCCCTTGCCAGTTTTGAGAGACCCAACGGTGACTTATACTCGGGTACATAAGTATGGTATATATAGTAAAATATATTGTTTCATATAGTGTAGACAGTGTTGGCCCCTGGACTGAACTGGTCCAGTGGACCACTACTGGACTGGACCAGTCTAGTCCAGTTCTAGTACTTACTGGAACTGGACCTAAATAATAAATATGTATATATGAATAAAAATAAATTATATTTATAAAATTTTTATAACTATTTATATATTGTATAAGATTGTCTAACTATACAAATATATTACCTTTATTTATTATTTAAATAGCATTTAAATTTTGCTACTATACAAGTTTTGATCTTATTATAAATAATTTAAAATATTAATATATTAACTTTTTTTAATATAAATAAACATCTAACTAAATTAGTATTGTAATTGTTTAATACTTAAATTTTGCTTTTATTTTTTTTATTTTTTTTTTTTTTAAAAGCGAGGTTTATCCTCAGTTCCTTTATTGAATTTCAAATATAATTACAACATAGTTACATGCTTGAATTACGTTTTCTATTCGTCCCGAAACTAAGGCTCAGACTGGCCTAAGCCGCACCTGCAACCCATACTTTCTCAAGTAGAGTTAATCACCCTGCTCAATTTCTGCATTGATTGTCTCAATGTATATTGGTGACGTATTGTAAGTAATAAACAAATCCCTCCAAATGTCTACTTTTCTGTTTGCTCTTTCCATCACCTCTTTTCTTCTGTCAGGTTTAACTTCTTCTTGTACTTCATCGCCCATTTTTTCTAGAATTAAATCATTTGTAATCGCTGTCGTGTATATGCACCGACGTTTCCACATTTGTTTGTGTAGGTTGTTATTTATCTTGTGCAGGATTAAGCAGCAAAAGCTCTTTTTTCCTTTAAATCCTTTGCTGAAAGCATTGATTTCTTGTTCTACTTCTTTTGTTATTATTCCAGCCAAAGGTTTAATTTCGTTATTTCTTTTATCTTTGTTTTCTTTAAGGATACCTGTTAATTCAACTGCATTCCATTCGGAAAAATTGTTTGCTTTTGTTAGTATCTTAGAAACTGTCCTATATATTAGCTCGTCTTTTGATACTTCATTGTCCCGGCATTCTGTCCAGTGGTCGTTCGTCTCCACGTTCTTTAAGCATCTCCTACACGTATCATTCTTATATTTCTTTTTGTATCTCTTGTACAAGTTCTCCATCGTTGGTAATTAGTCTAGAAAAAACTTTATCTTAAAGGATTTCGCTACTGATTCTTTAGGGCTCATATTTCTCTGCAGGGGTCTACTCTCGTAGTTTAGGTATTAATAGAATAATTTCCAATCTATCTTCTCGCGGTACTTGTTCCACTTTTGTAATCGTTCTTGTGACTGCCAGTGGGCGGCGTTTGTTGTGTTTTGTAGATGTCATATAAACCTCCAAACATTGTCAGGGCATTATTCACCATGCCATCTCATCAAGTACATATCATATCGTATATTATCATTTTGAAGGTAAAATACTCTTGTGTTATCTGTTTGTGTAATCATACTTTTAATGTGTTCACTATATGCTACCGACCATCCTATGTTTTTCCTACCACTGACAGTGTATAACGTTGCCCAGCTTGTCCAATGTTTGATTTTGCCCAACAGGCTGACTACTCCTTTCATATTTTCTTTTACCCTTTGTTCTTCTATTAATTGCACTATTTTTTGATTAACTTTAATATTTACGTTGTGGTTGCTTGGAATTATTAGAAGTATGCACGTTATTGTGGTCAGAATCTGGTTGGTCTTTGATGGCCAAGTTCTTAGTGTTTGGCTGAAGGTGATGTTAGTGTTGTCTATCTTCCATACTGCTATTATCTCATTACGTGTCTCGTCTAAACTTTTTTCGATTACTTCCATTTCTACCGTGTGTACTGTCTGATTCGTTTGGCTAACTTTATCCCGTATTTCCATGAGTTCCAATTGTATCTCCTCCTCCTTTATTGCGTTTTTAATTAGTTCCTGTTGCCTACGGATTTTTGAATTAAAGTGTAGTGTGCTGATGGCTGTACTGAGTTGGCTCTTTGGTTGCCTCTGTCTGATCTTGTCTTTCAGTATATTTAATTTCGCTCTCACGCGTTTGTTGCAGTCGATTTGTACCCTATATAGGTCTGTATTTATGTTTCGTTTAAATGCACAGTTCGTTCTATTGCTCATATTGTGTGCCTCGCATCCTTGACACCTTGATACTGTATTATTACTGCTGTTGTAGTTTCAATGTTGGATCGTCTTGTACCTTGATCCAATTCTTGTGATTTTTCCGATTATCCCTTTAGTTGTTATACACCAGCCTTTGTCCGTATTTTCTAGTTTGTGTACCATTGCTCTATTCTGCTCTGAGTTCGGTTTGACATTGTTTATAGTCCATTCCTTACATCGATTTTGAATCACTTTATACCATTTAGGTTCCTTGCCTCTTGGTATTTTGTTTATGTTTTGTGCAATTTTATTCCACTCTAACCCTTCGTTGCTATTTCCGTTTAGTATTTGTTGTATCGTATTTATGCCTAGTTGGATCATCTTTTGCTTTACTTTTGCCGCTTGACTCATGCCTTTAATTATCTAGTTTATGGAGTCCCCCCTAATCTTTTAACTCTCAGCCATTCGGTCTGTGAGTTTCCTGAGAAGGTTATTCCGCATTCGTAACATGATTTGAGTATTTCCGCTAGTCTGCATTTGTCATATTCTTTCGCGTAAACCCCCGGATTATGCCTTAGTATGGATGTTCCGGTATACGCATTGTTTTGAAGTTGTTGTAGGATTATTTTAAATGCTGTCTTGCCAAAGTTTGGGTGATTTAGTAGTCTTATGATAATCGATACGTGTTGTTGTAGCTGAATATCTGCTACTTTCTTTAATCCATAAATTCTATTATGCCAGAACACCGAGTTCGGCGCAGATTTTGCTATTTGTGCTTTGTTTTTAACTATGTATGTGTAATGATTTGTCAACTCTTCACAATGCCCATTTGATAATTTTGTATTCTGGATCCTGTATTCAACTCTCGATAAAACCACGCTATTCACAATGTAGATGCATTGTTTTTCGGTTATTTTTGCATAGCTGAGACATTTCAGCGCATTATTCGCTTCTTTAATTATTTGTTTGAGTATCTTCTTGTGGGACTTGTTAGGTGTGAACCAACAGCCTAACACCCTAAATAATTCTTTATGTCCTATTGCCGTTATCTGTTCTTTGTTATAAGTTACATATTGTTGTTCTTTTAGATTTTTAGGTGCTAGGAGCACTGACTTATTTGGGTTGACTTTAATTCCTGCGAACTCGTAAAATAGTTCGGCCACTTGTAGTATATTTTGTAACTGTTCCTTAGTATTTGCTACCCATACGGTATCATCCATGTAGGCTATTGTTGAGAACCTACTTTTCACTTGTTCTATGTTTTGCTGATCAGTTACTATTTCCGCTTCCAAAGAGTACCCTTCGAATTGTTTGTCAATTAGGGAGATCAAAGGGTCGTAAAATATTCTCCATAATAGGGGTGATATCATTTCTCCCTGGTCGATTCCGTCTCCGACCTCGTACCAGTTCGTGTTGCCGTGGTTAGTTATTACGTAGTTCTTTCGGTCTTTAAATATTTCGTCAATTAGCTCAACTATAGTTTCCAGAATCCGTATTCTTTTAAGAGCTTTCTTTAGTAACGGGATGTGGACCGAATCATATGCCTTTGATATATCTTGCGCTACAATCCATAGTTGTTTATTATTTAATTGACTGTCCTCTAAAATGTACATCAGTATGTTTAATAGTAGCATGGTTGAAGTGTTTGGGAGAGCCACGTGATTGCTGTCGTTTAGTATTTCATATCTAGCTAGTATAGTACTTAGTCTTTGGGTTATCGCTTTTGTAAATAGTTTCTGTGTATGCTCAATTAAAGTTATCGGTCTGGTCTGATTTAGGTCACCATTAAAGGTGCTCTTTTTTGAAATTGGGTAGATAGCGCTTCTTTCCACCCTTTGGGGATTGTTCGCAATTTCAGACATGCATTGAAGATTCCAATAATTAGCTCTTTCACTTTGAATCCCAGGTTTTTTAGCATCTCATTCGAGATCTGGGATGGACCGTCGCTTTCTTCAAAGGTGCATCTTTGATGATCTTTTCAATTTCTGTGATGTCGAATTCTTCTGTTAAACTGGAGTACCATTCTACACTTATGCTCTGCTTTGGCTCGTATTCTTTTTTCCAATTCTCCCAGAGTACCGTATTAGTTGGATTGCATTTTGTCCATCTTTTATAATGGTTTTTTACTTCTTCTTTTATCTCCTGCTGACTTGTAATGACCTCGTTTATTTTCTCTATATTGTGGAATTCTACCTTATCAACTCTCCTCTTCAATACGCTATTTATCATCTGTTTCGTACTAGTCGTAAAGTCTCCGTACCGCTTATCTACATAATAATTAATTTGGTCTCGGTGTTGAATTTTATTTTCAAGTGATCTAGCTTTCCTGATTCCTTTTTGATACTCTTTTAATCTATATATCCATTCCTCAATATCTTTGCTTGATGGTTTATCGTAGACATAGCTTGGAATATTTAATCAAGAGAGCTTATTTATTTTCGTGATTTCCATGTTGATTTCTTCTCTGGACTTGGCGCTCTTTGACTTAAGGGCTCTGATCAATTTGTTTATTTTATTTAGAGCACTGTGAAGCTTTGTTGCTAGTGTTGTGAACTCGTAGGAAGTCTTGGGTATGATTTTAGCTCTTGGTATTAGCTGCTTGCTTGTACAGCTAATATCATCTACTAGTTTATTCCATGCCTTGTTTAGGTCTGCACTGGTTAAAATCAGTTGGTAGTTCCCTTTCTCGACTTTATTATCTAGTTGTTTTGCAAATTCCTTCCAATCTTCCTCGCTCATCTGCTCGTACTTTTACTTCCATCTCCCTTTCTTTTTTCTTTCCTTTGTATCTAAGTGGATGTTAATATGCCACTTCATGCTTAATATCTTATGATCACTGTCCGTTATTTCATCTGGGTCTTCAAGGCGTAGTCTGTCGCACCCAGCAAGTATGTTTACCGAGGACCATATGTCATCGATCTGACTGCTACTATTGGGTCCGCACCAAGTATCCTCCTCAACCCTGAAATAGTCTATTGCACTCTCTAATCCGTTATTTTTCATTCCTGTAAATATTTTGGGTAAGCGTTTGTGTGGTTTCCTTCGGTCAAAATTGAAGTCTCCCATTATTATTATTTCGTATCCTTTCTTCTTAGCAGCCTGCATCCATTCCCCCACTCTTGTTTCTGTGTTTCTTCTTAATCCTTCGTTATTACTTGGCAAGTATACCGATACTATTCTAACTTGTTTTTTGTATGGGAAGTGTAGGTCTAGCGATATCGCTGTTCCTTCCACCTTTTGAATATTATTAATATAGTATTGTAGATTCCTTGCGACTGCTATCGCTGTTCCCATGCTTGACTCATTCGTCTTTGCAACTTGCGTCGTACAATTGGACGTATATATTATATAGGCAGGGTGTTTCTTTAGTACCTTCTCGAATTGTGTTGCTGCTAACTTGGTCTCAGTCCAGCTTATAATATGGTATTTTTCTTCGTGGCAAAAGTCCATCCAGAGTTGTTGTTTTAGGTTTTGGTTTATGCCTCTGACATTGTGTGTTGCTAAGTTTAAGTATTGTTGATTTCCCACAGCTGTTACACTTGTCTGTATAATCCTGTGCTGCCCATTCCCAATGATATCATCACTTGCACCGTTGTTACCGTTTATGTCATAATTTTCCCTATCGATATTGTTTGTGTTGTATTTCTGTGTATTGGTCGATTGTTCCCCGAACAGGTCTTGTATCATTGTTTGTGTGCTAATCATTGTGAGAATGAGAAGAGATCCCAATCTGGCTGTGGTAAGTCTTGTAGCTTGTTTAGATGTATTGGTAGTGTTGTTAGGCCAAAGTATTGCCCTAGGATTTCCATCGCTTTCAGTAATCTGTCATAACTTGTTACCGGGAATATGTCTGTCTCATCTATCTCTTTCGCTTCCATATAGTCTCGGAGTTCTTCTGCAGATTTAGGTAGTTGATCAAATTTATCGTCTTTATTTGTATTCGTCTCTGGGATATCTATCCAAGCATCCGGTATTTTTTTAAAGAAGTAGTGACGTCTTAGCAGCCGAACAGTCTCTACCAGCCTCTTTGGGGTTGTAATAGGAATTGTAAGATTAAAGCTAACCTGCGTGTGATCGCAAGGAAGTTCAGGTTTGTTAGTTGGATTTAACTCTGAGTATTCGCTAGGGAGTGGTACAGGGTATCTGTATCTGCATTCAATTTCTGCTATGAATTCTGTTAGTTCCTCTTTACTTTCAATTGGGAACTTATACTCCTTCTGTGTTACTACTTTCGATGGGTCCCTAGGCAGTAATGTCTTGGCCTTAATGTAGTCATTAGGCAATCTGACGAAGGCATAGTATTTTCTCAACTTTTCAATATGTTCCTTGAAGTCATCTCCATCTCTGGGTGTAAATGGAAACAGCTCTGCTAGCTCTGGCCGTAATTCTTGTGGTGTTAAAGGTAATACCATTTTCTTTTCTGGTAAGTTAAAATAGCTTTGCGGCAAATCGTCGAATGTATAGTACTCCCTCAATGTTTGTTTATATCCTCTAACTTCTTTTAATTGTTTTCGTACAGTTAATGGAAATACACGAGGTATGAATGGGTTTAGGTCTTTGGGATTATATGGAAGTGGAGTTCTCTTATTTGTGAAATAGTCTTCACTTAGTTTTTCGAAGGAAAAGATCTTACGCAGGACTCTAACACATTGCCCTGTCTAGTTTCGTTCAATTGGTAGTTCGAAGGGAATCATTTCTCTAACCTCGTGTTCTATCAAGTCAGGGGAATCTGGTAGTGGTATTAACTGTTCACTTTTTATTTGTCTAATCAGGGCCCATACCTCTTCGAATCTGATATGGGTATTGACCGCTACAAAACCTATTCCGTAGAATAGGTCCCTAGTTAGTTCATGTGGATCTCTTCTGTTCATATCTAGACTTTTGATATGGTCCGTCATAAGCTTCTTCTTTAGCATCGAGTATAGTTGGTCTTTGTTAGTCTTATTAGTGATCATTATTACATTGTGCACTTTTTTATATTGCTCTATTACAGAATGGTATAATTGCATGTACTCTTGCTGATGTTGTGGTCTAACTTCCTTTCCTCATGCAAAGGTCTTAAAAAATACTGTATCTCTATATTTGAATTTCAATCGGATTGCTTCTGGTAGGCTATTTCTTGCTGGTTTAGTGTTAAACTTATAACGGAGCAGTGCCTCCAACTCCTTTAATGACTCGAAGGCTCTGACTATTCTTTTCGCGTGCCATTCTTTATCATCAAAGTCCAATTCAATTTTCTTTACTATTGCCTCTATGATTTCGCTTGTCCACTTGGCTTCTTGCCCTGATATCTTCAATGCTCTTCGTTTCAGTACGTCCTCTCTGGTATCTCCTCTTAACACTTCACTGTATGATCTCTGTTTCTTTTTGTCGTTATCTGACCTTACTGTGTTAGTTGATTCCGTCTCCATTCGATCTAGTATTTCCTCATGGGTGTCCTGTCCGCTTGCTAGTCCCTCTAGTCCGTAAACACCTGCTGGTATACTTGTTTCTCTTCTGGCCTTGTCCGGTGTCTCGTGACTGTCGATCTGTTTTTCTGTCTCCTGATTCGTCCCATCTATTTCTGGAATAGTGATCTCCCCGTGAGAATCCGTGCTAATCAGCTCGGGTCCTGCCTGTTTTGGCTCGGTGATTTCTATTTCCTGCATGTTTTGATTATCATTTGTTATCGATGATGTAATGTTTGGAATCGCTGACGTAATCTGGCTAAAATTCGGGGTCTCGCTGAATTACCCACTTTCTTGCAAAATTTATTAGTTTTGAGTATGTTAAGTTTTAGTTCGCTTCTTTGCCTGTATATTTGGACTGGTCTCCTCCATTCTACCAATGAACATTTCCTGCTCTATCTCCATCTTGTCTGTACTCATGTTTGTGACTGTTGGGGTCACAGGCCAGAGACCCGCCTGTAACGCTTCGAAGGCTTTTGGTGTAGCTTTGTTGCTATCGGACCGAAACTTCCTTTTCTTTTTGGTGCACAACACTCTGACCTAACTGATGGTTGCTTTGTCCTCTTGTTCTTTTAATTATTTAGTTAGTTAATAAATTGTCGCCTGACTTTTGCAATATTTGACGTTCTCTTTTGCCAATTATTTGTTTACTTAGTGATTTACAGTAGATCCTAAATTTTGCTTTTATTTAAGCTTTATTTTTCTTATTTAATATAATTAAGTATTTAATTAAATTTTGTACTGTGATAGTTAATATCTAAATTTTGTATTTATACAAGTTTTAGTTTTAATTAATAATTAATTTATAATATGAAAACTGGTCAATCCAAATAAATTTTTTATGTAATATACAATTACTTAGATAAACAAGCAGAGTAATTAATTGAGTAGTTACTGTGATTTAATGAAAATAATTAATTAATGTGACAGATCATAATGAAACCCAGATTAAAATGAAATAATAGTATAAAATCTATTAAATTTTGAATTTTTAGAATCATAGTTATATATTGCTATTTAGCAATTAGCATATATGTATGTACAATTATATAAGGCCTATGGCCAATAAAAATTTGTTAGACAAAATCAGGTGAAAACTGGACTGGACTGAAACTGGAACTAGTTCCAGTGGAACAGTTAAGTCCAGTTCAGTTTTTAAAACTGGACTTAGGACTGTACCCAACACTGAGTGTAGAAGTACCCGGGTGCAGAGATTTAGATATGTAAATCCCTTTTTTTAGTATTACCGTACTATCTGGATAACTCTCTATTAAAATTCTATAAAATATAATATAGTAAAAATAATTGCATTTCAAATCGTCAAATGAAATGACTCTCCCCTCGTAAAATGACCTGACCCACCCTGTCCTAAATTCTTAATTCTGGTCAATCTGTTGAGTTGAAAATTTATCTGGCCGAAAATATTAAGTTTTTGGTCTAAATTAAGTGAGTCAAATTAACTGACCCACCCTATGTCGATCAAAACGTCAAATGAAAAAAATTGTTAAAATTATCCCCTAGGCAACTCATCACTCACTGGCCTAAATTAAGCTTAATTCTGGTCAATCTGTTGAGTTGAAAATTTACCTGGCCTAAAATATTGAGTTTTTGGCCTAAATTAAGTGAGTTACAATTTGATAAATTTGATTGGTCAAAAAAAAATACAAAAACTATAAAAGGATGAGCTTTTCTTTTGAGCATCTCAGAAATTTTCTCAACACCGAATACAAAAGTTCTTCGAACTGTATTCATATTTTTTTTAGAAAAAATTTTTTTTAAAGAAAATAAGTAAATTTAATTATTAACTAACAAATTTACTAAAAATCTTTGAACGTCTATGTTTTTTCTATACGTTTTCATAAAATACCCTGCATACGGCGACAATTTACGCAAAACTTACTATACTAATCGATTACTGCGCATTAACAAAAGATGTGGAGACGATCTCAGACTACTTGATTCAGAATTTTTACAAATATTGGATTAAAACTCATGGAGATAGTTCGATTTTTCTGTAAACGAACATAAAACGTTTTCATAAATTATCTCTTGGAGAAGAATATAATTCCGAAGATTTTGGCGAAATGAACCATGCAGACTTTTATTAATAGAATTAGTTGGTGAGGTATTCATCTAATCACACTGAAAATTTCAGAACTCTAGCATCAATATTAACGAAATGATGAAATTTTTTCATATTTATTTTTAGATATGAAAATTTTTGATGAAGTTGCATAAAATTTCTTGGTTTTACCCTATTTCTTGAGAATCCACATAATAACATGTGTTCAAATTTCATCTACCAGTAGAGACGATGCATAAAATTTTTTCTATGAAGTTTGAAGAGATTTGGACTAATTTTAACAGAGTTAGCTAATTTTTTCATTAAGAAAACGCCTCTATGTCTTTGCAGATCACTCTTTCATATACGTTTTGATATGTTTTTTGACCATAATATAAAATTTTACTAATAAAATAACCAAAGTTGTCTTATCAAACTAGCATTATTTTTTTTTCTACAACTTTTGTTAAGCGTACAAAGTCAATTTTGTTAATGAAATTTCGTATAAACTATGATTTTTGATCTGACGAATTTTTTATTTTGGTTTTATTAAAATTAATAAACTTTTCTACTAAGTATTAATATACCTAGTAGAATTTAATTTTGTAAATTGAAAATGCCAATAACTTTTAAATCCAAGTTTCGAAAATTCAATTTTACATTATATGAAAGGCTTGAAACAATTCATGAACATATAACACAAATTTTTAATACAAAATCATGTCCCTTTTTACAATTACATTTTCAATTTGAAGTGAATAACAAATAATCAGAATCTGGAAAATATCATGCACAAGGCTTTGTTAGATTACGTAAAGACAAACAGATTGACCTTGGATACTATGATTCTTTAACAAAAAAAGGATCAGGAATTAAAGGAAAATTTGAAGCAAATCTTCATGTTGATTTTGCTAATGGCACAGACGAAGAATGCTTGGCATATTGTGAAAAGCGATTTAATCGTTGTAAAAATCCAGACCATAATCCTAATCCTAAAAAGGGTGAGAAGTGTAAATGTGATTTTCAAGATCTTACAAAATTTTGTAAATTTTGTGACAAGAAGTGTATAAGAACATTTGCTCGAATAAGTGAAGATCCATTAATTGCAGGACCATTTGATTTTGTTTATGATGAAACTAAATTTGAAATAAATCTGAAATGAATAAACTCAAATCAAATAAATCAAATCAAGATGATAATAATAGTGCTTATGAAGAAGCTATCGAAGAGCTTAAAAAAGGAAGAGGAAAGAATTTAAATACAGTTCTTAGAAAATATTCTTCATGATGTAAAAAATGGTCTCATTCACCGCAAGGAATGAAGATTCTTGCTGAAGCATTCCAAACTGAAGATACAAATCCTTTACAAAATATCTTACGTTATTGGGAGCCTTGCATCATATACATTTATGGAGATAAAGGAACAGGAAAAAGTGATTTTTGTACTGATTTATTTCCTGGAATGTATGAAAAAGATGATATTAAACAATTTGAAGATTATAACAATGAAAACTTTGATTATAATCGAGATATAGCTATTTTATTAGATGATTTCTATGGCAATTACTTAAGTTGGACAAATTTGTTAAGATTAACAGACAGAAAACATTGCCGAATGAATGTCAAATATTCGAAAACTTATATTGTTGCAATGCATATCCGTATAACAGCTAATGGACCAATGGAAAATCTTTATTCAAAACTTCGTGAATATAATTCTTCAATCGATATTGATGCCTTCAAAAGACGTGTTCGCTTCATTATTAAATTTGAGGGAGAACCAATTGATCCACGTATTGGAAAAGGTGATGTCATACGTATTTTTGAAAAAGGAAACAAAAAAGATTTCAATAATCGAATTTTTGATATAGAGTTTAATAAAAATACAACACTAGAACAAGTTAAAGCAGTCACGGTAGATTTGGATATTAAAGGTGATATATTCCAAGATGAAAAAACTGGATATTATTATTGGCGACATAGTTGGGAAAATAAAATTAATAAATATTCAATAATAGAAGATCTTGATGATATAACTGATCGGGTGATAACAAATATTCCTAAATCTGAGCCCGGAAAAAGAAAATTAATTTTTTCTACAAAAAATAACGTAAAACAAATTAAATTAATTCATGATTCAATAACAGAATCAAATCAAATTCCAAACCAATATCATACGACTGTTGAAAGTGATAATGGAATTGAAACCGAATATGATTCAGATCCACAAATCGAATCCTCAACTCAACAACAAAATAACTATCAATACTCTGAAGATTCTAATGATATTTCAGAACCCGAATCTGAATTATATTCAGATGATTCAGCTTATACTCGAACAAAGAAAAAAGGCAAATCTAAAGAAGTAATCGAACCTCAAGATAATATTGATGATGAACAAAGAAAAATTCAAGCGAATTATCAAGAAATTAATATGAATGGCAAAAGAAATCTTGAACCTGAATTTTTGGTTGATGCAGATGATTTGTGTGAAAATCGCGTTTTGGATATTGGTGAAGATTCAAGATTAGTAAAAAAATCAAAAATCAATATTGGTTCTGATTCTAGTGACAAATTAAATAAGAAGAGTCCTTTGTACTTAAACTTTAAACGTTTAATTAAAAAATAGTAACTTTAATTTTTATTTTTTAATTTATTTTTTCTATTTTGTAATAACTATAAATAAAACTATTAAATTTATAAATAAAAAATAATTTATATTTTTTTTTGTTTATCAAATTAAATTATGGATGCACAACTCCAACGTAATCTCAACCAAACCAAAGTTATTTAAATGAATTAAATCGTGTAAAGAAGATTGTAATTAGCAATGAAAACAAAGTTATTATAAAACTAGAAATAAAAATATTTATTTAATGATAGTTGAGAATAGAATAGATAAATGGGAAAAAAAATAATTGGTACTATGGAACCAAAAGACAAATTTTAGCACCAAAAGAATTATGTATTGAAATTAGAGATTTGATTAAAGCAAAAAATTATGTAGAGTGTTTTTATTTAAAAAAAATAAAAAAGTTTTTAAGAAATTTTACTTTATTTTTTATATAATTTCTATGAGATGGTCGCACGTTTGCTACATCGATTCGGTACGAGGTTAGGAACCGAGCCGTATCAACGATGCGGGCATCCCGTATCAACGTAAAAACTTTAAGCGACACTAAATTACGTCATCGCCGCGCGCATGGAAGGAACGTTGGGAACTGATGCAAAAAAAATTTTAGGGGGGGAATGTAAAATAAATTATTATTTTAGTATTAATATTTTTTGTTTTTTATTTTTATTTATTTAATAAAATCTATAAATACAAATAGATCTAATTAAATAAAAATAAAAAATGCTGAGCCTGAAAGCCTTGCAAGAAATTTTTTTCAACGAGGACAAATGTATCGAATTTCTGTTCGAAAAAAACGGGTTGAAAGACAAGAATTACTGCGAATTGTGCAACCACGAAGTTACCAGATACGAAAAATTTTATAGGTGTAAGGAATGCCTGAAAACCGTGACCATTTTCAAGGATACCATATTCGAAAATTGCAACCTAAAATATGGTGACGTCATGTTAATCGGCTATTTATGGTTGTGCAAGCTAAACTACACATCAATAGACATGATGACAACTTTTTCTTCAGTTACTATCATCAAATTTACAAATAAATTCAGAGATCTAGCAATCAAAACCTTGACTGTCGAAGATTTTATCATCGGTGGAAAGAATGTTATATGCGAGATTGATGAATCGAAGTTTAAAAAGAATGAAGATTTCTGGATAGTTGGTGGTGTAGAACGTATCAAGGAAAGAAAATGCTTTTTTGTTATAACAAAAGATCGAGAAGCAACAACTTTGAGAAGAATAATCAAACAACATATAAAACCAAGATCAATAATTCACACGGATCATTGGAAGGGATACAGCCACCTAGATCAATTAAACATGATTCATAGAAGAGTTAATCATTCAAAAAACAGAATTCAAAAAGGTACCGGAGTTCACACAAACAACATCGAAGGATTGTGGAGCGGTGTCAAGAAAAATATTTCAAGCAGAGATTGTAACGAAAATCTGATAGAAAAACACTTGCAGGAATTCATGTGGCGCAGAAAAAATAAAAATAATTTATTCGATGCTTTTATTAATTTATTAAAATAATTTAAATAAACTTATTTTTAATTTATTGATTAAATACAATAGAACCATATGGTGCGGTAAACAAAAAAAAAGGGCAGCCTTGATGCCCTTTTTTTTAGTATTACCGCACCATCTGGATAACTCACTATTAAAATTCTATAAAATATAATATAGTAAAAATAATTGATGTAAATACCCGGGGTACACATGTCCGAATTTTACGGTTCTGTAGGTAATGAATGTATTTTTTTATCATGCAATATTCCTGATTATATGAATGTACAGAATTTATAATTATTGTATGGGTAAGTAGTGAATAACCTAGTTATACACGGGTTCATATTCCGTGACGGAGGCACGGGATTTAATATGAACCCGTGTGTAACTGCGTTATTCAATACACCTACACAATAACTATCTTATTGCACGGTGTCTGACGTAACAATCCCATGCCAATAAGTAAATGAAAAAAGAACGGATTGTCATATAAGACTAGTACAATAAATTTTTTACTGTTACTATTATCTTTTAATTAATCGTCCAAGTATTTAAAGCAAAAACTCTTCTTATGTCTTCAATGTAGAATTGCAACGATCTTATAGTTGATTTCAGAAATAAAAGACTTTTGAGACACAATAAATGCTTAAGAACAAAGAATTGTCACCTTAAATAAAGAACTTCTTGAAGTTATAATTAAAATTTAAAAATTTTATTAAAGAGTTATTTAATGTAAAGAAAGGTTTAAAATTACATTACATATAATTTCTTAAATAAATTATAAAATGTCTTTTTATAAATTTGGTTTCAATAAATTCCACCAAAATTGTATGATTAATATTTTAATCTCAATATCCGTCTAGATCTATTATAAAAAGGGCATATATAACTTTATACTTCAAATATTTATTATTTTTTCTCTTAATGCAATTTAATTACTTATTTTTACATAGTATCATGAATTTTATCACTTTCATATTATTTTTCGCTATTAAAGATTTTGAAAATCTCGTATTTTTTTTCAGTATATATCAAATATTTTGTCAATTTCATATCATTTTTCGTTATAAAGATTTTGCCAATTCGTATTATTTTTCTGTCGATTTCATCTTCCGAATGTGTCCAAATTTGATGTTAAAGTTATTAATGTTGTTAACCAAATTAATTGATGTTAAGGTGTTATGTCGTTTTATTGCATTCTTCTCACTTCAAAAGTAGATTAAAATAAATGGCCATTCATTCATGTAAACATGATTATAGAGGGTTCAACTTGAAGTATTACAAAATTATGGAAGTACAGTCCATAGGCATTTTTAGGTTTTGTGCTGATGAGCAAATTGATTAAATAAATTTACTTAATTTCGATGAGAAATGATCGTCTGAAAGAGGAGATGGAATAAATGAAGGAAAAAAGGATGGATAATTAAGTTGAATATAATACGATGAGAGGTAATTGCTAGGAATGAGTGAAGAGAAAGAGTGAGTAAGTTGAAAAATAATCGAGGTAATTTCGATGAATGAAGAGAAGAATAGTATTAAGTTGAATTTACTTTGATGAAAGCTGATCGTCAGAAGGAAACATATAACATTTAATTTTGATGAGAGCTTAAATAAGGTGGTGTAAAACTAGGGTCGGTTTCTACTTCATTGTTCATGAAAAACCGTTGATCGTCCAAAATCGATATTAAATTATTCGAATTCTCACAATTGATAGGAGATAATATTGGTAACGGTGGTGGATGAACTGTGAGTTCTGGAATCGCCATAATTAAATTTTTTTCGAGCAACGCTGTATTATGATTTGGAATCTGCGTATTTGAATTAATATTATTTGGATATGCAACAATTCGGGTATGCACATTAAATCCAAGTTTATTGGCTTTTTGTGTAAAGTCACGATTCAATTTTCTAAAATCTGCCAAATTTTGCGTATCCGATTTATTTTTTTTACCGGGTTTAGGACCTCTCTTTTGTGGCGGATAAAAACTGCATTTGAGCCCTCTTTCAGCACATCGTTCACACGGATTATTGTCCAAATAGTTGCACTTAACTTTAGACTTTTGACAATAACTGCAAGCTTGAGAGTTTTTAATTTTAATAGTTCTAGATGATTTTGAGAATCTAGTACCTTTCGGTTTAACTAAGCCGTTGTTGTCTAAGTTTGGAGGTGATGATGGTTTTGTAAAGGAAAATTGTTGAGAAAGATTTTGTAGCAGCGTTGGAGTCGTTCCAACAGAGGACATCATATCATTAAATTCATTATCAACTGAAGTTGTCGCATTATCCAAGTTCAATGGTAATTGTAATCCTACCGAAGAACGATCAGCTGCAAACTGATATGTGTGATGGAAATTCATTATTTAGGTAGACTTTCCTATTCGAAATTACCCAACATATGCAGCTTTCGAAATGATCCTATTTATATAAATTTTGAATTACGATACTCACTTTATGCTACGGATAAACGGAAAAATTAATTCATTCAAAAATTATATAGTATAACTGTCCAAATACATATTAGCAAATTTTTATTCATCGACAAGCTGAATTAGCACTTTTCAGTCTCTAGTGTCTCCAGTTTGAAAATTGAATAATTAATGATGGATATGTTGTAAATAGAAATGGAATTTAAATGTTCGGAATTTTTCTATGAAGTCATCATTTTAGGGTTGATTTTATCATACGTATGTACATTCCAAATCCACTTAAATTCCCAACAGACATATTCACTTATTTAGTATCTCCAGTTCAGAAATTTGGAACGCCGATAATAAATGGATATTCCATTTTGGAAATTTGGATAATAAATGATGGGTATGCTAGTTAGTTTGGAATTTTGGATCGCTGTATGACAAATGTGGCAGATTATAATGAAATCCAGATTAAAATGAAATTATAGTATAAAATCTCGAAAACTAAATTTTTTTTGAGTGTATTTTTTAGGGTTAGGTGTTTAGGGGTAGGGTTAGTTGTAAAGAAAATTATAATAAACAAGTATTAGTGGGCTTTAGAAAGCTAGCAGGTTAAGTAGAAAATGAGATTTCATGATCTGCGACAATAAATGATGGATATATGTACTTATTTGTGCACCGATAATACAAACTCAAAAAAGGAAATTTTAAATTAAAAATAAATATCGTATGTTTACGAGATCTTAGTATATTACATTCCATCAATTTTAAAACCTTTGATAGACGCTGGAATAGTGCATGGTCGAAAGATTATCTTAAAAAGAAGTAAATTAAAAGTGTATACTGCATTGAATTAATAAATAAATTTTATTTTTTTAAAAAAATTCGCATCTAGTCTAATTAATGGTAGATCCACTATTGAAAGGGATCTCTTATCTTTTTACAAAAATTTACGATACGTTGTAGATAGAAATTTAAGGTTAAAGCATTGAAGTTTAGAAGGTACAGAATAATTGTTAATCACTATATGTAAAATTTAGCCTCTAACATTTTAATTAATGCATCAAAGGTTAATTTACGAATCTTTTCGTTTATTCTTTTTTCCTTGTTCGTACACGTTAGGGTTTTATTTAGGGCTTATTCCAGGTAAAATTTGAACACAATGATTAATACTTCCTTAAAGGATCTTATAATTTATCTATCATGTGATTTTAACTGATAAAATCGACTGGTAATCAATTTAATCCATAGCATATGACTCTATTTGATTTTGTCACATGTGATATTTGCAAATACAACCAATGGCAAAAAATTTTTATCAATACTTAAGTACTGATTAGACTCCCAGTTTATAAAAATAAAATAAAAAATAAATTTTCTTATATTAAAAAAATTTATTTTATAGTTATTGTATAGGTGATTTTCAATATCGTGAATATTTTTCTGATCACATGCTAGATGTAAGATTTGATTGGCCGAGAATCGGCCAATCAAATGTTATATCTAGCATGTGATCAGAAAAATATTTACGGTATTATTGTATAGTTGTCTGACGATTGAAAGTCCGATTTAGTTTCAGATATACAATATGGAAAAAAATTGGACATTCATATCATAAGAAACTATACAATAAAACATTTTAAAAACATTATTTACACTAAAATAAATATTATTAAAACTGATATCATAGTAATCATAACTTTAATATTTACTAATGCTCATAAAACGTTCATATTATTACGTATTATAGTAAGATATACGGTATTCATTTCACCATATTCAAATTTTATCATACTTAAATTTGGCTAATTCGCTTTGTTATACTGTATATATTTGCTTATGTGTGCCCACAAGTTCTAATTAAATTAACTCCATAATCATGAATAACCTAAACCTTTAAATAAATATAAAGTTTTGTTGGTAAATGCCAAAAGACAAAATAAAAACTTTGATATAAAATTTTTATCTTCGTTTTAACGTGTTAAAAATTTAAACATTTAAATATATTGACTTGCCCTTTGATTTAAAACTGATTTAGAATTGCTCAAAACCGCGGCAAGAAGTTTTCTTTTAAAACGATTGATCTAAAAATAAATTTTTAAACGATAGATTTTTAGCTTAAGACAAATTTATTTGATTGGTGGATCTTATTTGAAAACAACACAAATGATCGTGGCTGACCCGAGGGTCAGTCCACAGGCCAGATGACGTTCTACAAAATGTGCCTAATTTTAGATAAATAGCCCTATAAAAAAATCCATCTGGATATGCACGTGTTTCTACGGAAATGTACGGTGATTTGTGGAATGGCCAGAAAAACGGGTTTGCACGTGTGAGTTCCGTGTTGGCACGACTAAAATGGACCGAATTGGACCGTCTGCCCGGACATTTTAGACCATAAATGGACCGGGTTTTGCTGCACTTTACTAAGCCAAAATTCACGGGTTTTGGCACGGGTCGAGGCACACGTAAGTTCCGTGCATGTATTTCTTACGAGTTCTAAGCAAGAATGAATTCGATTTAGTTAGAGCATGATATAATTGCGAAGGGGTGATAACAAACGTTCCTATAGTAAACTTTTGCAATGAATTTTTTGTTAGGAATTAAAGAGCATTTCCACAGACGACAGACGATTTTTTAAAAAAAGTCGATTGTTTTGAATTTTCACGTTACATCTGATCCTGCGGTTTTATTGACCATACGAGATACACATACGTGTAATTCCAACTAACGAGCCTATACGTGTCACCCCGAATACCGTATAAAAATCTTGCACGTGTCATTCTGGACATACTATACTTATCATTTTAAACATGTGCCATTCCGTGTGGCGTACATATATGTGTCACAGTTCACGTGCCATTACGGACATCGCTGTAGCAACGAACTTTGATTTTGTGAAAAGGTTATAATACTGTATTCTTACTTGGTTTAGGGAAGGCGATAGTCAGACAAACTTTAATATGGACCATAAAATATAAAGCAAAATGATTCCACTTTCAATAAAAAAAATCATAGAGTATTTAATGGTAATCACAACTTTTTAGCAATCAAGTACTTTTGTTCTAGCCCGCGACCCGACTTGGCCCGTGATCGACTTGACTGGCCTGATGACTTGTTTGAACAATAGTCAGTAATACTGAATTATGTGACATGTTAAATAACAAATTAAAATCTTAAAATTTTATTTTAATTGTAATTTTTGATGATCAACTGGTATATTTTGGATTGTTTAACTACTAAATGATCAGCTCAATGAGCGATTCTAAATAGTTCAAATTCATTGACAGGATCAATGATTTGTATTATTTTATATTTTATATAAAAACTCAAGTATATATTTATTATATCATTAACCATCTTACTATACTGTAATTAGACTTTAACGATTTTGGGTTCATTACAATTTTCTTACTAAGCTGATCATTTTGGCAATTAAATTACCAAAACGGACCAGTAATCAAAAGTTATTCATGATTAAAGTTAGTTGTTTAAAATATGTGACATCAAAAGAAGTTGAAAGAAGCCATCCTTACCACATTCCATGTCGCACACGAAACGTGATCATCCTGGTAATGCCAAGAAAATTTACACAAAACGCATCATCTAATACTAAAACATAAGTTATTAACCGCACATAAATTAAAAATTACCTAGCGTATATATGTTTTCACCATCTTGAACTATACCATAAACGGAAAAAAAGTGATAACCATAATACCTTCAAAAACCGGAAAAAATATAGCGTACCTAAATGTTGAAACGGAACCATCGTGATCGTACTGGTATTAAGTTTTATATTTATTAATAAAAAAATAAAAATTTTTAATCAATAGCAATAGAAAAATTATGCATTTATTAATTAATAACAATGTTGGAAAATGAAAATAGTATGAAATTGAACAGTACATGTATTTGGACAGTATGCATTTAGACAGTACGCATTTTTGGGTAGTATAAATTTAAACAGTATGAGACAGTATGACGTATTATTAATTTTAATAACACGAATAAATTTAGGTTCCGTACAGTACAAATGTAACTGATTTTGATGTCGATACTAGGTACATAGTTCAATTAGAAAGTGAAATAGGAGTTATCCAAAATAAAATATACAAATTTTTTTGATGATTAGGTATAGAATTTCGAAAGAAAATTACTACCGGATAACTTCTATTTCATTTTCTGATTTCGAAATTTCAAAACAGAAATAAGTCTTTTCGAACTCACTTATTTTCAAAATACCAGGAACGGAGTGATATTGAAGATTTCACATATAATATGGTTATATTGCAAATTAAATGGCGTTCGTACACAAAATCTTGCATCTTATTGGATAAATGCATGTGGTGAAGCAAGAGTGTGAATGTATATAAAAACTTCGCATGTTACATCTTCACATCCGATGTAACACTTGCTCCTATATTTTGTGTCGCATGAAATTTTGATTCGTAATTTATTTTCTCATGGTCGTTGATCTTGATTGCCGTTATGCCATTTGATTCTGATGATTGATTTTTATCCACCTGCCATTACTATAACAAGATTCGTAAAATCGTAAATGCTGATTCCCCAAATTCGCTTCCCAAATTGTTTTATAATCGCCGCATAAACAATGTATTATTTGAATATAAAAATTGATTGTATTTATATTTCTGAATCATGCTACATTAATTCTCTAAATAATTCGCCGGTCCTGTCTATAATAACAATAACAATAATAATAATGCAATAATACAAATATTCGTTGTATGCGTATATGTTGTACGTCGGAATAGAATCTTGGTAGATTTAGAATCAATATAAGTTGATTCTAAATGCACTTATGTTGAAACGAAATTTTAAATTCACTCAAATCGGTAAAGAATTTAGAACCAACTTAAAGGCGATTCTGATTCCATTTGGCGTAATTTAATCAGAAGCTATGATATTTATGCATATAAATTCTGCATAATGTCTCAATTTATATCAATTATTAATTGATTATTGTCATTAGTAAATTCGAAATAACACTCATCATTTTGCAAATCGAAAAATTAATAGTCATTTATTCTTTATAATCTTGATTGGTCTTTTTTTTTTGAAAAATTATTAAACAATTTAAAATACTTTATTTATGAAAAAAGGAGTTTATAGAACAACTTAACGAACTTTTTCTTTTTTTAAATAAATCTCATTTTATTTACATTAATGAATTAACATTAAAGATTATATAATAAAGAAATTTTTTGCTTATAAAAATAAATAATAAATTTTTAGCAGAAAAATGTAAATCTTTTGAATGTAAAGACCAGTTTGGCACATGACCAGGTTATAACAGGTCATGTTACTAAGGCAAAACTTTCATTTTTGATACACCTTCATCCATTTTAAAATCACGTGACCGCGCGTTTAAAACGACCAATGGGATTACGGGTAAGATTCTAAAGAAATTTATAAAGAAAGCTTAAGGTTTTTCTTGATCAAAACCAATTTTCTATTATGCTAACCTTAATTAAATGTTTAACAAAGATTGTAGAGAAGAAAACTACAATTCTAAAGATGGTAAGAAGACTAAGATTAGCTTAGTATATTGCAAGTATTGAGTAAAGGTTTTTGCGATTATTTAAAGTTTCTTAAAAAATTTAAAGAAATTGTGAAACTTTTTTAATGCATATCTTGTGATACATTAAGCTGATTTTGATAATCTTACTGCCATTAGAATGGTAATTGCCTTTTCTACAACATTAACTAGTAGTCCAGTTATAATTAGCATAATAAAAAAATTAGATCTGATTAAAACAAATTCAAGTTTGTTATTTCTCAAACCATCTAGCAGGCAAATTTGCTCGCTTAAATAATTTTTAAAAAGTTTTTTTAAGTTTTCTTAAAATGTTTTTAAGCTTGACCCCTCCTATTTATTGAATAAAATTAAAGATATTTCTTTTATAAATAATATATTTAAATTTTATTATTCTATCTTTAAGTTTGATAAAGAATTTACATTTTTAATAAAATTTATTTTTTAATTTTACTATTAATATTTTAGAAAGTTTTTTAAAATCTTCTATGTTCACAAAAAGAAATTTTTTAGTTATGTGGGCCTTCAAATAGTTTTGAGAAGATTTAATTATTTCAAGGGGTTTTAAATATATAAACCTAAAAAATATATATTTTATAATATTAGTTGTTGCAAATAAATAAATAAAAAAATTATAAAAATTAATGAGATAGATGTTGAAAAATTATTATTTCAATTATGTATAGTTTATTGATAAAAATTTATATATATAAAAATTAATAAAATTTGGCTTAAATATACTAAAAAAATATTAAAAATTTTATTAATTTTATAAAAATTAATAAAATTTTGGCTTAAATATACTAAAAAATATTAAAAATTTTATTAAATTTTATAAAAATTTAACTTTTATTAGAAGTAGTTATACTTTTTTTAAATCTATAATTTATTTTTAAGTTAAAAATATCAAAACTAAAAATTTAATATTTTATTTAATCATTATTTAACTGCATTATTGTGGAGCTACTATATAATTGTGCTTTAATATTTTTACAAATTTTATAAATAATAATTTTTTTTGTAATAAATATTTTTAATTTAAGTTATATTTTTTAAGATAAAGTTATTAAACTAAAATAATTATAAAATAAGAAACCTTTTATATATAAGCAACTTTGTGATACAAAAATTGCTTTATTTAGTAAAGATTTTACAATTTTAACTTGTATAGAAAGTTGCTTTAAAAAATTATAATCTAAATTTATATTTATTTATTTTATATAATTAAAATTAATTTTTTTTAATATGAATTTTATTATTATATTAAATTTTTTTATATTTTATATATAAGGCTATATAAACTTAATTTTTTGGTTCTTATAGTCAGATCATAGTTTGAAAATTTTTTAAAAAAAATTTTTTATATGTTTTAATTGCTGAGAGAAATTTCATTAAAAATTTTATAAAATTTAAAATTTTTTATATATAAGGGAAAACTTTTTCTATGCACTTGCATGGTTGTGCACCCTTATGCATCATATATAAACAATAGTTTTCTTTGGTAATTGTTGTTTTCTTTTTTTCACTTTCTTTGTACTATATACTAATTTTTTTAACCCTTTTCATAGTTGGTGTTGTAGTTGATGTTGTAGTTAGTGTTGTAGTTGGTGTTGTCATTAGTGTTTTGTCGCTGGTATTACTATTAGATTTCTTGGTCTTCGTCGTAGTTGGTGTTGTCATTGGTGTCTTGTCACTGGTATCTCATCACTGTTGTCACTTTCTATTTTTGTAGAGTGTTTCTTGCATGTTTCTTCATAGAGTGGTCTTGCGTGCATCTTCATAGAGTGGTCTTGTTCATTTCCCTGGCATTCTAACACATTTTCTTAGAGTATCTTGCCTGGTGATTTTTTTTATTTTCTTTTTGACTTAACTAACTTTTTCTTTTATTTTTTGGTTCTTTAGCATTCTTGTGAGTGGTCTTGTTTCTTGTGTGCATCTTCATTGGTCTTATGTACATCTTTGTAGGGTGGTCTTGTGTGTTTCCTGATATTCTTACAGTATGAGGTACGTTTTCTCAGAGTGACTTGTTTAGTGTTTTTTTATTTTTTTTTGTATTGATTTAACTAATAGTTTTTATTTCTTGTTTCTTTGCCTTTCTTTTGTGCATTTTCGTAGAATGGTCCTTGTAGGGTGGTCTTGTGTATTTTTTTAGTATTCTTGTAGTGTGGTCTACATATTTCTAAGAATAGCTTGTTTGGTGAGTAGTTTCTTTTGTTTCTTTTTTTCTTTTATTTTCTTTTGTCTTGACTTAACTAATGTTTTTCTTTTATTTTCTTTTCTTCTTCTAGCATGATTTTGTTATTGGAGTTTGCTCTTGAAGTTATTAGATTCATCATTGGAGTCAGATAAGTTCGTTGTTTAAGTTGTTTGATTTGCTTTTTTTTTGTAATTTCTAATGTTCTTCTTCTAGATGTGATTTTGTTGTTGGAGTTGTCACTCTTGGAGTTATAGTTGGAGTCTGGTAGTCTTGCATGTTTCTTCTATAGTTTCACTTTGGCTTTAAGTCATTGATGCTTATGGCTTTGCTGTGGTTTTCTGTATTGTTGATGCTTCGTTGGTGCTTATAATTTTGTAGTGTAGATTAGAGTAGAGTTAGAGGTTCAGGTTATGGTTCGGGTTAGGGTTCAGGTTTCATCACTATGTTTTTTTTTTAAAATTGGTTTATCATTTGTGTTTTTGATGCTTTTTTTTTTTAATAAAAAAATCTTAAAATCTTAAAATTTTTTTATAAAATTTGTATTGATGTTAATTGGCTGGTTACGAGTGATTGATGATGTGTCATGTGATTAGTTTTGATTAGTTGATCACGGGGATGCATGACCGCGCAGGTGCATAGAATTTTCAAAACCTATATGTAAAATGTTTAAATAAAGTCCAGGTGAGTGTGTTATTACTTTATTTATTTTAATATTTAATACTATAATGATAGGTTATTATTTTTTAAATTAAAATTTAAATTTTATAATTTAAAAAATTTTAAAAATTTTTAAATAAAAGTCTAGGCTATCAGGTCAATTTTTTTTCTTATATTATGAAAGCCAAAAAAATAATTTTATATGGCCCAAAATATTTTATTAATAAAATTTAATAATAAAAGTAAGCTAATTTTAAAAACTTATATCTCAACAAATATCTCATTATCCTAATTAATATTTTTTATTTATTTACTAAAAACTAATATTATAATATATTTGTTTTTTAGATTTATATATTTAAATTTCATTAAAATAATTAAATATTTTTAAAACTAAAATTTTTTTAAAAAATTATAAATTTTAAGCAATTCCAAATCTTTTATAAATATTAAGTAAATAATAATAAGTTTTATATAGTATATAATCATAGTTTTTATTGAAAAAAAATTATATAATATTTTTATTTTTATTAATAAAAATAAATCAAATATGAAATTATAAAATTTAAGCAGGCAAATTTGCCTGCTTATCTAGACATTTAACGGATAGATCTTATTTGTAATACCATTGGTCAATTTAAGTATGCTATCCATGTGATATTTTAAAATTGTTAAACTATCATATTTAGAATTTGCAAAAGCATAATATGTGAATAATTTAAAAATTTTTTGTATTGCATATGCTTTATATAATTGAGCAAAAAAAAGTATAAATCATTTGAATAAAATACAATTGGTTGTTGGGAGTATGTTAACTTCATTTGGTGATAGTTTAAATTTGTAATTTGGAGTAAAATAATATAACTGATAAGTTCCAATGTAGAAAATGAATAAACTTAAATTATATGCATAGCTAAGGTAAAATTTTTTACAAAATATTTGAAAAAAATCCAAAGAAAAGAACTAATTACATATAGTATACAATAATAAATATTGCATAATCAATTGCATAGTTTTAATTTCTTTCATGTCTATTGCATAATTAATCTAAGTTCACCTGTATTTTACCTCATTGTATTGCATAATCCTGAACACTCTATATCCAACTACCTATCAAAATTTACAAACATGTAATTTTTGGTCAGTAAAACATAAGATCAGATATAATGTAACATAATTAGAAAAATTTAAAACAAATGTTCATTTTATCAAAAATTACTTGTTTCTCTAAAAGTTAGCTTTAACAAAAAGTTTTTCTTGAGTAATTTTACTATAGACCTTTAACTTTTAATTCTTATATAGACACTAACCTAGAACATCCAAAATTATACAATATGATATTATGCACATAATTGGCCATTTTTTTTGCATTGTATATGCTTCATATAATTAAGAAAAAAAGGTATAAAGTACATGTATAAGATTTGAATAGTGAAAAAATGTGTTTTGATAAAGTGTAAATTCTGAAAACTTCTGCAAAAAAGTTTGAAACATTCTGAAAAATTGGTATAATTGACAAAATTTAATTAAGAAAATGTATAATTTGCATCTATCACATAATTGACCTTAGCAAAATTGTATAATTTATCTAATTGCATCACATAATCTGAACACTCTACTCTAACTCTAATATAAATAAACTTTAAACATTTTGTTGGTGCACTATATTAATTACATGCTAGCATAAATTTAGTAGAATCTAAGGGAAGATAAAATTATTATTCAAAAATATAATAAAATTTTTGAATACATTAGTAGGACATATTTAGGAGTTCTGGCACAATTTTTGTTACCGATATCAAACTTGCATATAAATTTGCTTTTCTGTCGTCAAATCAATTATTTCTATCTAGAACACATTTATTTAGCCAAATTCATATCAAAACGGATAAATGACGATAGATTTACGCTCATATCATCGCTCAAATGACGAAAGATTTATGTTTGCGTCGTCACAATATATTATTTTTTATATATCTAGAATGCAATCTTTTGCTCAAATTTATATCAAAAAGATAACAAAATTTACGTTATCTTGCTTGCTATCATTTACGCATCAAAAATCTCAATCAGTATACCAATATTTTTGTACATCTAGAACATATTCTTTTAGCTAAATCTATAACAAAAAGGATACCAATATTATTTGTTATAGCAGAATTCATTCTAAAGACAATTCTTCACTACTTACTAGCACAGCTAAATCTAATAAAAATTTATATCTGAGTACTAAAATTTCAATATATATATGCTAAGTCTAATGAAAAAAGTCTAATAAAAAATTTAATATATACTAAGTCTAATAAAAAATTTATACTAATAACCAAAGTCTAATAAAATTTGTGTCAGGTTTTTTACTTATCTAGGATCAATTTTTAAAGCTCTGGCTCGTAATCTATCATAGTACTGAACCACATAATACTCTTTGATATATTGAAATAATTAATTAAACAAAAAAATTTATATAAGTATTATATATTAAATCAATTATACCTATAACATATACATGGCTAGAAAAGATAAGAAAAATCGAACTTGTGATCGATGTGGACATACATGTGCAACACCACAAATGCTTCGAGTTCATCTTAATAGAAAAAATCCATGTCGACCCAAAATTATTCCTACTACAAACCCAATTCCAATTCCACAAATCGAACCAGAAGCAGGTAGACTCGAAGAGTCATTGCTTCGCAATAATCATTTGGATCAAGTCTCTGACTCTTCTACTTCTCAAACTAACACAGATGAATATTTATCACGAGAAGAATTTGAGTATCTCAAAGCATTAGGTTTAATAGAAAAAGATGCTGTAATAGATACTGGTATTCACTTTATTCAAATTAGAGTTAGAGATCCAGAAAGACCCCATGATAATTTTAATTTATTAAGTAATTGGGAAGCTATAGTTCCATCTATAAAAAATCAGAGATATGCATTTATTAAACCAATATCTGACCATAAAGAATATAATGAAACACCATATATGCCCCAATTATTAGCAAATGCTAGAGATGAAATTACAAGAGTTCTTAAAATCGAGCTTAATGAAAAGGAGCATATAAAGTCGGCATTAGTTGCTCTTTGCTATTATGAAAAAGTAAACAAATCGCTAAAAAAAGAGGATAAGGAAAATAATATAATGTATTGTCATCACAGAAGTAATATGCGTTCACTTTTATCAGAAAATGATATAGATGACCATATATCTCAGTCAGCTTCAGAAATAGATAAAGACATTGAGGAAATGTTAAAAAGAGGATCAAATTGGCGATTAGTTCGAATAGAAAAATTATATATTGAGGCTTATACATTACGATGAACAATTAGTGGATCATATATCTCAACTCCAAAAAAGCTTGCTAATACTAAATGCACTATTAATCCAGATAACTCTCAAACAGGTGATGACATGTGTTTAAAATATGCTTTAGGTGCATACTTTGCAAGCAATAGAGGTGAAAATAAAAATTTACAACGTCTTTCTGTTCTTCAACCATATCTGGATATAGTCAAGCTAGATGGAATTCCCATGCCTACTCCTATTTGTTCACGTATATTTAATAAGATTGAAGAGATGAACCCGGATATCTCTATAAATATTTGGGAGTGGAAAGAAGAAACAGCTACTCCCAAACCCGTAATAGCTAGTAAGAATTATGATAGACAACATATTATCTATCTTATGGCTCTTACGGATATTACTAAATCTAAAGAAGAAAAGTATGGACAGAAGAACCACTTCTTATGGATTAAAAATCATAATGGGTTAGTATACAAAGATACAAAGTATCATAGCAAAAAGCATCTATGCAACCGATGCTTTCAAAGCTTTCATTCTGAAAAATCTTTAGCTTATCACCAAAAACATTGTTTCGGCTTAGGAGAAGCAACTCAAGAAGCCAAATTACCTACCAAGGGTGTTAATGACTTTGAAAAGTTTAAAAACTATGGACGAATGATCAATGCTCCATGTGTTATTATAGCTGACTTTGAGGCTGATAATAAGAAATGCGATGAGAAATATGGAGGGCAAATGCGAAAGCTTGCTGAACAAAAGGCCAATAGCTTTTGCTACTTGGTTCACTGGATCGATACTGGAAAGGTATGGGGTCCATTCCTATATAGAGGAGAAAATGCTACTCAGGAATTTGTCAAAAGAATTGATAAGGAATTAGTTCAAATTAATAGGGTCTTAGCTATAAAGCATGACCGAATTGAGACTGAAGAAGACAAGAAAAAATTTGCTAAAACAAATACCTGCTGGATATGTAAAGATAAATTCGATACAGATAATAAAGATAAGGTTTGGGACCATTGTCATATAACAGGTAAGTTTCGAGGACCTGCTCATAATGCTTGCAATCTTAAACTTCAGATTGAACCCTGGAAGACACCAATTCCAGTTATCTTTCATAACTTTCGGGGCTACGACTCTCACTTGGTTTGTGAATCGGTTGGAAAATCAGTTAATGCACATCAAATAAAAGTCATAGCTGAAACATTTGAGCGATACAAGTCTATGAAGGTAGGTCAGCTCAAATATATAGATAGCATGCAATTTATGAATAATAGTCTGGCAAATCTTACAAAAAATTTAGGTGCCAACCATCCTATTACAAGCTGGCACTTTAAAGACTATTCTTCGGATCAAATTTCCTTAGCAAGTCGTAAGGGTGTTTATCCTTATGATTATATAGATTCTCAAGAAAGATTTAAGGAAACAGAGCTTCCTCCTATCCATGAGTTTCATAGTACTCTTAAAGGCAAGATTTCACAAGATGACTATCATCATGCCCAAAAAGTATGGAAAACTTTTGGTTGTAAGACTTTAGGAGAGTATCATGATCTCTATCTTAAGATTGATGTACTCAGTCTTGCAGATATTTGGACCCAATTCCGAATGACATGTATGCAGTATTATGAGCTTGATCCTAGCCATTATGTTTCAGCACCTGCACTAGCTTGGGATGCCATGCTTAAGATGACAGGAGTTAAAATCGAGCTTTTTACAGATATGTCTATGCATGATTTAATAGAAGAAGCTAAGCGTGGAGGTATAGCTATAGCCTGTAAGCGCTATTTCAAGGCCAATAATCCAAAAATAGGCAAGACATTTGATCCATCTAAACCCACAACATGGATTTTATATGTCGATGCAAATAATCTTTATGGCTGGGCTATGAGTCAGTATTTGCCTATTGGAAATTATAAATGGGAGGTAAGTCGCAAATATCTTGAGGATAATCGAAATGAGCAAAAGAAATATCTTGAAAAGATTCTTAATACTAAAGCAGATGCTAAAAAAGGATATTTTCTAAAGATTAATGCACATTTTCCTTTAAAAACTCATGAATATTTGAGTGATTTACCTCCAGCTGTAGAAAATATGGCCGTAAATAAAAATATGTTAAGCCCCCATACTACAGAACTTGTAGATAGCTTGGATAGTGGACGTTTCTTAGCAACAGAAAAATTAGTACCTCATCTTGGTCCACGAAAAGAATATGTTATTCATTACTTAGAGCTTCAATACTATGTAAAATTAGGTATGATAGTAGATAAGGTAATAGAAATCTTATCTTTTGATCAAACTAACTGGCTCGCACCCTATATAGCTTTTAATACAGAAAAGCGACAAGGTGCTAAGAATGCTTTTGAGAAAGATTTCTTTAAGCTCATGAATAACTCGGTATATGGCAAAACTATGGAAAATGTTCGCAAATACCAAGACGTCAAGCTCATGGCTATGAATAATAAGCAAGACAAAAAGAAATTTATTAAGCAGATCCGTAAACCCTCTTTTAAATATGCTAGACAGCTTGGAAATACACTTGTTGGAGCACATATGGGAAAAGCTAGTGTAACTCTCAACAAGCCTATTATTGTCGGAGCATCAGTTCTTGGCCTTAGCAAACTTTTAATGTATCGCTTCTGGTATGGATATGTAAAAGAAAGATATGGTGATAAAGCAATACTTGGATATATGGATACAGACTCATTTATATTTATAGTTGAAACTGAAGATATCTATAAAGATATGGCTGAACGACCTGACCTTTTCGACCTTAATGATTCTAAAACTATTGGGCTTTTTAAAGATGAGACTCCAGGCAATGTGATTACAGAATCTTATCATATTCGGGCTAAATCATATCACTATGTATTAGCAGATAAGTCTACAAAGTCTAAGCATAAGGGGGTTAGTAAAAAAGGTATAAATGAAATGGCCATGAATTCATACATGCCAGCTTTAGAAGGGTCCTTGCTAGATGATCCAATAGATAGATCATTATTATCAGAACAAGAAGCTATGCGAACTGAGGCAGATCCTATGACCCTAGTATATCAGGACTGTCTCTTTGGTAATGAAGTATTCCATGCTAAGAATGTAGGTATCCGATCAAAAGACCATATATTATCTTTGGTTGAATCAGAAAAGAAGGCTCTTTGCCCTATAGATACTAAGCGTTGGATATTATCTGATAAAATAACTAGTTTGCCATATGGTCATTGGCGTATACAAGCATATAAAAATTTTGTATCAAATGGAATATCTCCAGAGTTGGCTGAAAAAAGAGCTTTAAGTGTTAAGCTCTCAAAGAAGTATCAAAATGAATGTGTATCCCATATATCTATTGCGAAGCAATGACCCTTTGGGTCTAGAATATCTACATAAGCTAAACTAGTGATAAATAGGATACAAAGCATCCCGCTTCGCAGAGTTATAAATTATATAGTTAATATTTTTTTCGAATATAAATATTAATTATAGTAGTACATGACTCACAGGTCACAATGTCATGTGACTACTGTGCCCTGGTGACATGGTGTCCTGCCCTGGCAATTAGAAAATTAAGATTAATCATTTTTCTGTTTTTTGAAAAAAAATCTTTCAAGTCATATTGCAAAATATATAGTGATTTTTTACTATGATAATTCTAATATGGATCGAAAGCCAAGGTTTTCAACTATGTAATCAGAAAATTTTAAATCTCTAGCATTAAAATTCATAATAATATAGCCTATCAAAGATGATCAACTGTTTGACGATTTTTGATCTATTGCAAAGCAATGATCCTTCGGATCTACAAATTTTTGCAAATCATACTAGTAATATATTTATGATCATCATGATTAATATAGGATTAAGTAGGATTGATAATCATTCATATAATTATTATTATAAATGGTCGGATATGGTTAAACTCCTGGCGAGTGGTTAGCCTATATTTTAAAAGAGTTGAATCATTTACTTAAGAATCATAATATGCCTAAAAAATGCTGATAAATATATAGAAATCCTTTGATTTAATGAAGAATTGAAATGTAGTTCCCCGTAGGTGTAATATAATATTTATTATATAGTAGAAATCATATATTATATAGTGGAATCATATATATTATATAGTGGAAATCGTATTTATTATATAGTGGAAATCATATTTATTAATTATATATTGAAATGGTATTGATATTTGATGAGATTGAAGGACCTCCTCCAGCATGGAGAGATACATTAATTCAATTGCATTATATAAAAAATAATGAAACTATGATTAAACTATGATTAAACTGTGATTGAACTGTGATTGAACTATGATTGAACTAAAGATTAAACTATTGTGAAAATTTTTTCGTTTTTGGAAAATAAATCTTGTAGGATGTATTGCACAATATCAAGCGATATTTTATTAAGATAATCCTTATATGGATCAAAAGCCTATGTTCTTGGCTACAAAATATATAAATTTCAAATCATTAACATTAAAATCCATAGAGATATAGTGTCTCAAAAACATGCAACTATTTCACGATTTTTTATTCTGCAGATCATGATAATTATATTCATTATTTTAATTGTGATCAACTCTGGTTGAAGTATGGTTGAAGTATGGTTAAAGTAGGGTTGTATATCGACTATCAGATTTTCATATTGCTATATAATAAAAAAATTACTATAGTTGTACAGAGTTGAACTAGGGTTGAACTAGGGTTGAACTATGGTTGAACTAGGGTTGAACTAGGGTTAACCTATGGTTGAACATATGATATGGGTAAAACTCATAGAATGTTTCAAGTTAGTAGTACGTAACCCATCGGTCACAATATCATGTGACTACTGCGCCTTGTGTAACCTGGACACATGTGTCCGATTTTTTTAAATTTCTAAAATTGAATCACATATTTATAATGTATAAAGTTATTAAATTCAATAGGTCCAAATCTCTAAATAGTATATAAAACATATAATCTCTAAAACATACTATAATAAGTCATAAAATGGTTGGCATAAACACTCGTAGAACTGATTGTTCTGATGCTGAATGGATTGAATATTGTAATATGTCACAAATTCGTAATAATGAAACTCCTAGTGAGTGGATGAAACGGATTTGGGAACGTCTTATATATTTCAGAGAAAACAATCTATTTCCTTCTGAAAGTAACAAATACCTTGAAGCTAGGAAAATAATACGATTGCCAAATAGTGGTTCATATGCTTCTGAAATCGGAATAGCAATATGTTTCTCTTGTGATCAGTTAGTATATACTGGACAAAGAAAGAAGAATATAGGAAATTATAACCATATAGGAATTGAGAGACATTGGAAATTTTCATGTACTGGTAATAAATACTGTAGTGTAAGTTATGATGAGTACTTACTAAAAGTCAAGAAAAAATCTATTTTAGGGTATAATTATGATAATGAGTATACATTACACAGATATGAATTATGGATGCAGAATGCTATCAAAAAGACCAAACGTGCCAGAAAAATTGGTAAGAAAATTCGAGCATGTATAATAATACAATGTAAATTCATTGAATATTATTATCATCCTGATGGTCTTCGTGCTTTAGAACTTGCTCAACATTACAAATTATTGTGGGTGATTCGAGAAGAGATGCATCAAATTAACAATGTATAATATATATATATATTTATTTGATTTATTATTTATATAACTTATTAATATATAAAGTCGGTAACTGTTATCAAAATGGTTGGGTGGTTTTTATATTTTTTTTTAAAAATTATATTTTTATGAAAATATAGATGCTTTTTATATTTTTTGAAAGATTATAATATTTCATGAAAATATATTTCATAAAATTACATGGAATTTCATGAAAATTATTCAAGTCTTCTTGCTCAACTACCACCTTCATTAATAAAAGCTGAATGGATTCGGCTTACAACTCGAAAAAAAAATCCATTATCAGAAAGTGAAGCAAGTAGTATTAGCCCTATTATCGAGGCATTTTTAAAACATGAAGTTGATAGATAACAAAGAAATAAAAAACCTCGATATAATCCTATAATAGAAGTAGAAACAGAGTCTCGAATTTCTGATTCTTCCTCTAATATTGCTCTATTATACTCTGAAGAAGAGGTTAATGCTAGAATCAAAGAAGCTACAGATAATTTACGTCAAGAACTTATTAAATCAACTGAAGAAACCTTAAAAACTATTAAACAACAGAAAGATATAGAATGCAATCAAATTAGGATAGATATGAGAAATGAATTTAAGTTTACATTAAAAAAATTTATTCGAGATGGTACTATATATAGTCTTATTCATGATTTAGAAAAGAAAGATGGTAGGTTATATCTAGATATATCTAGATTCAAAGGGTTATAATTCAGAGAAGAATTAATTCATATATTTTTTCCATGTTTAGGCTAATAATAATCGAATAGGTACTGTATTTTTTATATTAACCTGATCACTTGTTGGACTAACCTGATTACTTGTTGAACTAACCCGATTACTTGTTGGACTAACCCGATTACTTGTTGGACTAACCTGATTACTTGTTGGACTAACCCGATTACTTGTTGGACTAATCTGTTTATCTACCTTTTTGCAATTCTTGTTTAAAGCTAGACTACATATATTTTTTAACTTTAAATAGAGCTTAAGAACAGATGGGTATTGAAATTCTTTTTTACAATACTGGCATATACGATATGTTAGAATCAACTTATTATCTAATACTATTTACTTTTTTTTATTGGTATACTAGTTTCACTCTCATTATAAACTGAAAGTGGAATAGTAATATTTTTTCCATTAGCTGATGCGGTAAACTTACCTTTTACTATAGGTTCCCAGCCAGCCCGATGTTGCCATCTAGTACCAAGAATAAATAATGATATATCATTACCATTGCTATCCTTTTCTGTTGGTAAAACAGAAAACTCATCTGAAACTGTTAAAGTATTATTTCCGCTACCTATAGTTACTGGTATATCAGAAAAGCTTCCAATAGATTGTTTTTCTCCTACCGCCCCTGTTAGTCTGTAAACCTTTTTTCTGTTGATTTTCAACCCAAAATATTTTATAAAATGGTTTGCGATATTTTCAGAAATATGTGACCCATCTGAACCTGTATCAAGTAAAGCATGGGGTATCTCTAAATCATGTACTTTACATGAAATAGTAGCGTAATTGTTGGGTTCTTTTATTTGTAAAAAGTTTATTTTTAATGGGTCAAGCCAATTTCGATAAAATTGCGCTTCTTGGTATTGTTTTATAGCAAAATTTAATGCAGAAGAAGGAGACCCCTCTACCTTCTCGAGCTCATGAGAAGAACCAGAGCATGCTTGGAATAATGGTTCTAAAATAACTTGATACTTTTTTATTATATTTTCCTAGACCTTGTCTACTTCTTTTTTCATATAGTTTTTTAAATGATATGAATAATATGAGTCTTTCATTTCAGGAAACAATTTACTAAGATCTGTATATATTTTTGTTAGAACTTCTTTAGGGCATTGGGGAATATATCTTGTTATTATATATTTAACCGATTCTAAAAATATCTGATTTTCATTAATAGCCTTCTTACTAGTTTTTGGCTTATTGGACTTCTTTTTTATAGATGATTTAGAAACCCCACTTTTTTTTT
>QKWP01000247.1:384735-406741 GCA_003550325.1 Gigaspora rosea
GAATTGGAATTGGGTTTGTAGTAGGAATAATTTTGGGTCGACATGGATTTTTTCTATTAAGATGAACTCGAAGCATTTGTGGTGTTGCACATGTATGTCCACATCGATCACAAGTTCGATTTTTCTTATCTTTTCTAGCCATGTATATGTTATAGGTATAATTGATTTAATATATAATACTTATATAAATTTTTTTGTTTAATTAATTATTTCAATATATCAAAGAGTATTATGTGGTTCAGTACTATGATAGATTACGAGCCAGAGCTTTAAAAATTGATCCTAGATAAGTAAAAAACCTGACACAAATTTTATTAGACTTTGGTTATTAGTATAAATTTTTTATTAGACTTAGTATATATTAAATTTTTTATTAGACTTTTTTCATTAGACTTAGCATATATATATTGAAATTTTAGTACTCAGATATAAATTTTTATTAGATTTAGCTGTGCTAGTAAGTAGTGAAGAATTGTCTTTAGAATGAATTCTGCTATAACAAATAATATTGGTATCCTTTTTGTTATAGATTTAGCTAAAAGAATATGTTCTAGATGTACAAAAATATTGGTATACTGATTGAGATTTTTGATGCGTAAATGATAGCAAGCAAGATAACGTAAATTTTGTTATCTTTTTGATATAAATTTGAGCAAAAGATTGCATTCTAGATATATAAAAAATAATATATTGTGACGACGCAAACATAAATCCTTCGTCATTTGAGCGATGATATGAGTGTAAATCTATCGTCATTTATCTGTTTTGATATGAATTTGGCTAAATAAATGTGTTCTAGATAGAAATCATTGATTTGACGACAGAAAAGCAAATTTATATGCAAGTTTGATATCGGTAACAAAAATTGTGCCAGAACTTCTAAATATGTCCTACTACATTGCTGGATTAAAAAAGTAAAAACAGATGTAATAAAAATAAAAGTTTGTATTACTAAGTTCAATTAGTAAGGGGAATGACAAAAATCAGGTGATTTTTTAGGGGGAGGAGGTGGTAAAAAAAGTTAAAATATATATAAGAACCTGACTATATATATATTAAGAAAGAGGGAGGGGATAGGCCTCTGATAAAAAATAATCAGGTGATTAATACCACTGCCCTAAAGTTATATAATTATAGTTATATGGCTTCACTAATTGAACTTAGTACAGTTAGACCTCTCTAAATGCAACCTCTTTAAATGCATAACCTCCCTAAATGCATAGCTTGACTTGGTCCCAACTCATATACTACTTATAGATTTTTACCTTCCTAAATGCAATATCTCTTTAAATCAGAAATGCAAAGTTTTTTATCAGCTCCTCACTATGCATTTAGATAGGTCTGACTGTAATATGATCTGTTATAACCTGGTTATGTGCCTACACTAGTAATAACAGTACAAGTCAATCCTTGAAATTATTATTTTGTTAATATAAATATAATTTATCAGTATGAGGGTTTTTACCAATTTATCTTTTATAAATAAAAAGTCAATAGTTTAACTTCATGATTATAATAATATTTTGACTGTTTTTTTTTAAATAAACTCAATTTTATTAATATAATAATTTTGATATCTAAATATTTAAAATTGTAATATTTAACTAGTAAAATTAATAAATAATAAATTTTAATTAAGAATTGCCAAATTTTTAATTAATACAGAACATACATTCTAGTTATTTATTCTAGCTATATTAGTTATTGCAAACATAATTATCTATACAATTTACTTTTTATATCTATTTTAGCTATATTAATTATTGCAAATATTATTATCAAGACAATTTACTTTTTATATTTATTCTAGCTACATTAAATATTGCAAATGTAATTATTGAATAATAGCCACTTTTGTGAGGCAATTTTGTTTTTTACAATTGTAGCAATTTATATTACCTATTTGTAATACAAATTGTATTTGTAAAACTTCTCACAATACTTGTAACTTTACAAGATATTATCTAATTTGAAAAGGCCTTAAAGAAACATTTTATTTTATAAAGTTATTGAAATTAAATTAACTTGTAATTAAAAAGATTATTAACAATGAACTAGTTTTATTACAACTAGATTAAAAAATTTCTTCTTGTACAAGTTATCCAATTTTTTAACAAATAATTGTAAAACATAATTGTATAGTACTTTTTAAAATCTTCAATAAATTTAAAAATATATAAATTAAATTTGTTTTTAAATTATATAAAATATATTTTTTTAGGAAGAATATAATCAAGATAAAGACATTGGATAAAATTTATAAAATACAAGAAAAAATCAGGGGCGCTCATGGCGCCTCTGATTTTTTCAATTAACAATACAGCTGAATTTGTGTTCATTTAAATTATCAAGATTTCTACTATAAGTCATTGTAAAAATTTTCTTACAAAATTTGCTTGCTATTTCAGTATAGTGGTTATCACAAACTCTATCATGAAATACGGTAAACAATTATCTTGATTTCTGTGGGGTTAAATTTGAATTAGTTGAAATTATTAATTTGATTGTAAAACTATACTGGTAATCTTGCATTGGAATTATTGTTATAAACCTATTTGATGCACTTAATGGATTACTGTAAGGTTGTGTTAGTTTGTGTTGAAAATTATTATATCTCAGTTAATCTACAAAATACGAAAATCAATTTTTATAAATCATAGATGTGCGAATAAAAATATTTGCATTTCAATTGATTATTAATTCATCGATTATGAATTATAACAATCTTGTACGACATTAGCTATGTATAATTTTATAATCCTTATAAAGTTAGCAAATTTATGTTTCATGATTTTGTATGATATAATAATTACTCAAATGTTATAATAAACTATACTCAACTATGATAATCGTCATAATTATCTTAAGTATTTTCGTTAGTTTTCCTACGTTTAGGTCACATTCTTTGGATACAACCAATCAAAAATGTTAAAGCAAACAGATCTAGACTTAATGTATATAGAATGTTTATAAAATTTCCTAATATTATAAAATTTTGATGGGATAATATGCGCATTTATGCGCATGCATGAAACCCATCTCTAGACCTCGCAAAGTTAATTTTTCATTTTGCATAACCCGTTGACTCAATTTTTCCAAAAAAAAAATTTTTTTTTAAATTCTTATTGTGCCTATTATTTTTGGAATTACCCGATAGGGCTGTTAAAATAAACCAAAAATTTCTGATACCATGTTATGCAAACCGAAGAATTAATTTTGCATGACTTTTGATGTGAACATGAACTATTAATTTAGATTATGCAAAGTTAAAATTTTTTTTTAATAAAAAAAAAATCTGACCCACCAACTCAAATTTTGAAACACCAGTCGAAAAATTAACTTTGTGTGGCCTTATCTGATTTTCAGTAAAAGCTACGGTAGCCATTCTTTTTTGAAATTTTTTACTATTCTGATGTTCACTGTATGTAATTTAAAGTTATATAAGTTTCTGCATAGAATTTTTATGATTTCTACTTATTTATATAAGAAAATTCTGTAACACTAACCTGTTATTCTGGTGACTACAATGGTTGAATTGGTTTGTATCTTGATTTCTGTGGGGTTAAATTTGAATTAGTTGAAATTATTAGTTTGATTGTAAAACTATTCTGGTAATCTTGCGTTGAAATTATCATTATAAACCTATTGATGCACTTAATAGATTACTGTAAGGTTGTGTTAGTTTGTGTTGAAAATTATTATATCTCAGTTAATCTACAAATATGAAAATTAATTTTTATAAATCATAGATGTGTGAATAAAAATATTCGAATTCAATTGATTATTAATTCATCGATTATGAATTATGACGATCCTGTATGATATTAGCCATGCATAATTACAGTTACTGACTATCATAATCCTTATAAAGTTAGCTGATTTGAGTTTATGAACATATATGCAAGACTGTCCAATCAGATAGTTTAAAGGGGACATTTGCATACGGGCATCATTTTATAATTTTAGGATAAATAATAAACTATAGAAATAAAATACTACAATATATAAAAAATCTAATTTATGCTTGATTAATTTTTTTTTTACTTTATTAAATTTTTTTGTAATTCATAAAATTTGGTATTATTTTTTTTAAACTACTATTATTTTTTATTTTTTTATTAAAATTAGTAGTAGCTAATATTACTTAATATTCTAATTTAATATTATATACTAAAATATAGTATTGCAATATGTAGCTAGCTAAAATTTTAAATTATTCGATCTTTTTCTATTCTATTTCTTCTAACAACAAGTACAGTTTGTTGAATAATATCCATTATCTACAAATTTTTTTAGTAAAATAATTAGAGTTGCAGCCCAAACTTACTAGTTTGGAATATGGTAGAATCTCAAATAGTATTTACAGTTTACTCTGTTAAAACCGGTATGCATAGCAGAAAGGTTTTGTATTAGCTTTGAAAGGTTATTGGATTTAAGATACTAATAATCTAATAGTCACATGATTTTATCTAAATATAATTGGCCAAATTACATTTATACATACATATTCAGTTACAAAATCAGATTTGAGCTAATAAAATCGATTAATTTTATTTTACAAACCTGATATCTTATAGATATCTGATATTTTGAGTATCAGTTATTAGAAATAACAGGTTATCAGATTTGAATTATGGAACCAATATGGTGGATCAACTTTTTTATTAGTTATGGAAGATTATCAGTTTTGACTGAATCAGTTTTGACAAAGTGTATTGTACTAGGTTTTGCAAAATGCCCCTAGTTTGCAGCAATGTTAAACATTTTAATATATAAATTTTATTACAACTAGAAGTCCCAAATTTTTTTACATGTAAAATTGGGTATGGAACTTATCCCAAACAAAGAAATTAATTAAAATTCAGCACCTTAGCCAATAAAATTACAAAATTTTGACATTAAATTATAATTTTTACTTTTTATATAGCCAACACTTCATTGACTCTGTTTTTAATTTAATTTTACCATTATAATATTGATAGAATAATTTATAAATTTATTTAAGCAGTTTAAAAAGTGAATAGTTCATCTAGTGTGATACATGCAACCCTGCTGCTGACTAGTAAAGAAAAAAATATCAAAATCTGCAAAGATCGTAAATCTTACAAATTTATATAATTTGCATATTAATTAATAATATGCATTATTGATTTTTTTTTTATGTCAAAGTTTCCATACTAGGTGAGAGTTTATTTAATCATACCTGTGGATCAAGGGCGCCTCTTTGGGCAGCCCCACAATTGTTACATTGAATGAGAGTACAACTAGCTACACATACAACTTTTGGTTGTCTAATTGAAGTAGTCCGCCCAAAGGTTCTACACTAGCTGCCATACCTACAACTCAACTAGAGGATTGCCTATTTAAACCCTCTGGTCTAAGCTTCACATATCAATCCTACTTGTGATCACTGGTACAGCCCTCTGATACATTAGTCAGTCGAAGACAGTCCCAGATGCTAACTACATCCTATTAGGACTAATTTATCCTTACAGTACACTTGGTAGAGCAGTCCCTGTCCCACACAGATATTACCTACACTTCAGTAATTTACGCACTCACCGAGGCAAGCAACTTGCAGTCAGGGGATACCTAACTGCTACCATTACCTACTTCTGCCCTTGTAAGGTTCTCCAACCCCAGTACCGAGCATCACTTTCTATCGGTCTTTTACCGATACATCCCAGACTTCCAATCCAGTTAGCCCAGAAGAGTTGATCTACTTGGCATTAGGTGCTATTATGGTTTTTCTCCCCCTGGTACCTACTCCTATAACATAGGTCCTTTTCCTCCAGTACCCGATCCGGCAGCCAGGTTGGTAGACCTTGTCCCTGAGGTTAATATTCGGTTCTTCGGCTCCAGTCCAATATTCTAGTTTTGGTAGCTCCATCAAAGATCTTTGCTACTTCCTTACTCAGGTCTTGCCAAATGGGTTTCCATTTCCCCAGTTCCTTGGATTTATCTGTATCATGAGGCACAACTTCGCCCAAAAGCTCCCATTCGAGATGGTTACCAAGGACTACAGGTAATGTACCCAACCGATTGACAGGAAACAGTTACTAGAACACAGATCTTATTTTTCAAAAGCATTACAAGTGGGATTTGAACCCTAGACCTGCTACTTGGGGTAACAACTTACCAACTTCTCTAAGTCGCCACACCCATGCATTATTGATTTATTAATAAAAAATTATAATAATCAATTATATTTATATTATTATAAAAAAGAATATATCTTTTTAATTTGTATTTAAACAAACATAAATTTTACATTTTGTTAGCTACACACAATTATACACTCAATATACTACTTTATTTAGCAATACCTACAGAGTAAATAAAGTATCACTTCACTATGGCTATTCTCTGTTTTGCTTTTTTCTTAAACACTTGGTATAATGCAACTTAATCACAATTATATCTAACTCTAAAACTAATTTCCAGCCTTTAAACCCAAACTACCAAGTTGCAAAACCCAAAAAAGCCTATACAAAAAATATATCCATAGCAAGGGTATTACAAATAAAACAAAGTGCAGTAATAACAAATATTTTTAGTAATGCACCAAAAAAGTAAGCATGATAGATGTTTACTTATTATTCAAAAGCAAGAATAATTAGTACTGGCAAATGCATTACTAGTCACCTACCCATACTTGATACTACAATTAGCCAATTAGATTTTATTATTAAAAAATTATATAAGATAAATGAGGGTATTACTATATGTATCCAAAAATAAGGTACCTTTTGTGGCCAAAAAATTATATAAAAAAATGTAAAGTAGCTTATTTTCAAAATATTGAGATTTTTTAAAAAATTGAAAAATATACTAATAAAAAGTTGTCCAAATAACACCAAATTTTGACTTTTGAGGTTTACTTAGTAAAATTTAAACTTTTATATATAGCAGCTGCTAATAAATTTTTTAAAATTTTTAAAAAATATTAGAGGGTAGCTTATTTTAGATAGTAGCTTATTTTCAGATATATACAGTATGGCCAGATAGCCAAGTATCATATCTTATGATCTAGTAATTAGAATCGGATAAATTTTATATTTATCTTATCAAAACGAATTGAATGGTATAAATTTCATCCAATTCTGATGATTAGATCCAAGATATCATCATTTATACAAAATAAATTTCATATATATTTCAGTTAATAACTTTTATTCCATTAGTCCATTCGGATGGTTTTACTACCAAAATGACTGTCTTAATGAGATAATTCTAACTTATCAAATCCAATTACAGAGTCCTAACATTAAAATATATTTATTTTATTTATAAAATTATATTACTGTAATATCTCAAAATAACACGCAGGTGTAAATTACAATTTTTGGCCTGAGTTAAGCTTAATTTAGTCAAAAATATAATAACTTGTCGTGATGACAACCATGTAACATTTAAACAAAAAAAAAACGATGCTCTCAGAGATTGCGTAAGCCGCTCAATAGCAGAAGGGCAATACCCATTTATGTTCTTTATGATATTATACCTACAAATGGGAGACAAAACAAACACTATTCGCTTTCTTTTCTTTTTTTTTTTTTGCGGGTGTACTAGGGTTCATCTTTTCAATTTTAGGCTTCATCTTTCGTCAGATTTCATCTTTCGACGGCAACTTTGTTTAGTTTTGTCATAATGACCTAATTAACGACTATAATTTTAACACAAAGCATTATAATCTTTAGATATAACGGCATTATTGCATTACAACATTACGGTATTATGGCATTACGGCATTACGGCATTGCGGCATTGCGGCATTATGGGATTATGGCAAATAAGTATACATTATCAGTTATTGGGCAAAAATTGTCGAATAATGGTAATTTGGTAAATGAGCAAAGCGGCACGTGTAGCCAATCATTTGTCAAATTACCGTATTCGAAAATTTGCCCAATAATGGTGTTATCTGGCAATTTATGATCATGATTGGTAGGGAGTCACTCGCTGAGTTTTAATTTGAATAAACATGATTATGTCGTAACACATAAAAAAAATAACAAAAAATTTTTTCATGATCATATGAGTTTGTCGGATAAAAAATACTTGTTATTTAATGGATATCGGTGAATACGGTGCATTTTCCACAGAATAATAGTAAAATCACGTGGCCGAAGGCCACGTGCTTTACTATTATTCTGTGGAATGCACCGTATTCACCGATATCCATTAAATAACAAGTATTTATCCCATGGGTACTATGTAACAACCCGTGCTTTTTTTCCTAGGTTATTTTCACCGGTCTATATGAAAATCATGTGACACATGATTTTCATATATCATATAGACCGGTGTGATTAACGTTAATTCACGATTATGTAATCAACAAGACTTAGTATTTCTTTACGGGTCTTAAAATAGCCATATTTACTAGGGCATAGGTTTTAAAATTGCGAAAGACTATTAGATCTGGTGGGTTTTGAGGTCCAGTGGGTTTTAAAATTGTCATAGGAAGACAAATGACTATAATAGATTCGAAGAGTTTTAAAATTGTTATAGACAGACGAAAGACTTTATTAGGTTCGAAGGGTTTAAAATTGTTGTAAGCAGAAGGACTTTACTAAATACTAAAGGTTTTAAAATTGATATCTGATATAGGCAGATGAAGAATTTTAATGTAGTTTATTAATTTTTCATTCAATAAAAAAAAGTTTTATTTAAATATTTAAAATATTATTTATTTTTTTATTTTTATATTATTATCACGTTTTTTAATGTTCTAAAAGGTTAAAAGTGAGTAACGTTTAAAAATATCATTTAAGAGTAGTCTTGAATGTGCCGAAGGGTCCAAAGATAATAGGAGAGCTTGAGCTTGAAGAATTAAATTCTTAAATTCGTTTTTCATACTTGATAGCTTATGAAACTGGTTGAGGCACAGCCATTTAATACACTTGTTATTGTAGTATTCTTTACACGAGATTCTCTGCAATTTGAAAATTTCTTCGGTTATTGTGATGTTACTGTTTTTTGCATTCGATTTTATTTTATTTTTTTTAAATAAAAAAAATAAATAGGTCAATTATTGAAATAAAGTTTAAATTACTACAGTAGCTGAGTTTATTGAATAACGTGTTGCACGGGTTGTTACATAGTACCCATGGGATAATACTTGATACGGTACTTGCCGTAAACGTATTTATTTGCCGAATTAATTCTGAAACCCCTATTATTAGATAAATAAAAAAAATGGGTAAATATTTTTTTGATCCAGCCAAAATGTTATTACGGGTTCAAAAATAATTACCCAAATGAATATAATTTATAGATCACTGATTACGAAATAAATACGTCTTATTAAATAAATTTGATAAAATAAAATTGGTTCGACTGATGATCATATCATAAATGATTGCCAAGACTTGGGGTTTTTCAATTTTTATCAATTATTATTTTACCATATTTGGCCATTAAAGGCTTAATAAATTTAGTAACCCATAAGCGGATCCTATATTTTTCCGACAACTATTTCGCATTAAGTTAGAGTTAGGGTTAGTTCCCGGAAATTTTTGCTGGAATTTTATTTGTCGGGAAAATGACAAATAAGTTATGATACTCAATCTATCTTAGATTATATCATATCGTCACAATACACATATATATATTGTATAATCTTTTCAATTCATATCAGAAATATAAATTTCAATCATCGTTCAAATACAGATTGTTGTGGTTTTTAAATTACTAAACTATTCCTATAAAAAAGTTATTCGAATAATTTCATTATATCTTGTAAACATAATGTGAAATTGCATGTAATTGGATAAGCTGCAACATTCATGGGCAAGACACGGATTAGAAAACTCGGATTAACTTTTTATAGGAAATTTAATTTTTTACACGGCAGGACGGGCTTTAAATTGGATTGGATGATCTACACGAAATGTTACACGTATGTTTTACATATTGGCGTCATTGCAAATATGGTTGGCAGCTGTTGCATCTAAAGTATCCCCCGTCTAAAGTTACGTACGAATAATTTTTTCCCTTGTCTCTTGCTTCCGTATTTGTATAATTCTTTAAGCTGCCATATATCTTCCATAATTGTATCGTCATGGCCATGTTAATCTTACCTTTCTAGTATAGACATTATTATGTATTCTTAGTGGTTTAATTATATGGATGTTACTCAAGGAGCGTAAACGTAGCAATGACTAAGTAAACGTAGTAGTAGCTAAGTAAACGTAGTCATAAAGGTGTAAGCGTAGTCAGAATCTAGAATGTATATAAGGGTTACTCTCGCCCTTAGCTTATGATATCTAATGTGTCTAATGTATGCTCTCCAAACTATTCTTAAATAAACATACATTCTTTTTGCCTAATAAATCATTAATATCTGTGTCTCATAAATTACTGCCAAATTCATGTGACCTTCTAACGTCAACCATCGGAGATAAACTCGGCAAAGCTCTCCCATACGATGGTTACAATACCTAAGGTAGCGCCTAACTAAAATTACGACTTATGCACGAAGATCTAATTTCAGGGGCTTAATTTTATCAGGCGCTACTTTAGATATAACACAACACAGCCATGGTTACTAAAAAAAAAAAATCGATAGAGCGAAGTAATTCGTAAGTTAGATGAGAGGCATGTTTGAACGTTTAAATTTAGCCTATAGGTGCAATAAATCAATTAAACTCTGCAATTCAAGCCGTTTTATTTGTTAAAGCTTTATTCATCGTAAACCAGACTAACAAAAAAAAAAAAATAGACTATAATGTTGGTCAATACGTAGTTGAGAGCCATATGGCTTATAGATTTCTTGAGTCGTGAGAAGAGTTAAGCGAAGTAGTGGTATAGCAACTGCATAACGATTATTCAATAAAATTAAAGATCAGTTTGATATTAGAGCGAGCATTAAAAGTTGGTTCCAATTATTATTATTTTTATTATTATAATTTTACTAGCATTCTAGAATAGGTTTAAATATTTTTTGATTTGATTTTTTTTTTCTTTTTTGATTCGTAAAATAGTATATTAGGATTTTTTTTAATAAAATTTTTTATTTGTCAAAATTTTGTTTGCAATAGGATTATAGATTTAGATTTGAAGTTATTGATATTTTATGGTAAAGGCTTCTGCTAGCATTAATTTAGTCACAGATATAATTATCTTTATACATTTTGGTTGTTTTTTTTTTTATTCGTAACGATTTAGTTCAAGTTTAAATTTTCAATTATTTTCGATTAACCAATAAAATTTTATCTATATCACGGGATTATCTACAAATATTGACCAATAACAATGAAGCCCGCTATGTTGCAATAGACGTATTATTCAATTTATTTTACGCAATGTTCTCATTTAAGTTCATAATATTTGTGTGAACTTAGTAACAGTTAGAAAAATCATTTAATAATTTGATAAGATCGATTATTATTGATTATTGCATTCATAAACTGTATATATTTATTTTTTGTTTTACATAATGTTTTCTATTAGGTTTGTTTTATAAATAATCTTAATATATGTATAAATAGTGATACGGCAAACTCATACAGGGATTTCCAAAATTCCAGGTCGGAATACTTCGAAGTGCCTGAATCATGGTCGGCTGGATCGGAATTGATCAATTTTGCCCAACATCTTAAAATTTTACTAATGAAATCATATCCTTTCATTAAGTAAAAAATGCCCAGCTAAATTTTGCTATCGAACCTGTTGACAGCTAGGTCTAAGTGCCGGCCTAGATCTGACGCATCCAACACGAAAATTTGGTCACCCTTATGTAAAAAATGATACGACCGACGGAAAAATTATGGGCCAGAGTCGAACTTTAAAGTTCAAGCTGATTGACAGACCGACCTTTTTGTTATAACAATTTTGCTGATCAGAATTAGTCTCTATATCTATATCAAATGTGTAAAAGAATCAGGTCATTCCTTGCCAAAATTCTAGTGATACTAAATTATTTAGTTTTTATTCGTTTTATCTTTGAGAAATTATAGCCGTTAGTACTTTATGTTGATTAATTGTCTATGCAATCGATCATACCAGAACATTTACGTTCCTTATACTTATCGTTTACCAATTTATCATCTAATTTAGTAATACATAATTCGAGTTAGAAAATCCTGATTCGAATTAACGGCTTACTCTATTTAGGCGAAATCATTTTGAGTTAAAGTCCAATCACTATTATGAGCGTTCGCAAGCGCTTAATCAATAGGTTAAATGTGTCAAAATTTAATTATCATTAACTAGAGATGGGCAAGGTAAAAAGCCATATCAACAATGCAACTATTTTCTAATAATGATTACTAAGCCTTTTCATTATTAAAAATGGTTAAAATGACTGGTCACCATTCAACTGTCATTACTAGTAAAGAAAATATGTCATATATGAATGTTAGTTTATAATAAAAATTACAATAAAAATACATAAATTAATTGTATAGATCTGCATCAAGAAAGTTATCACCTCTGCGCAGATTTCACCCTTTCATATTATTATTATTATTTATCACTTTGTGTGATATCTTTCCTGACTGATATAAAATTAGTTTAATAAATTTTAATAAATTAATTTTTTCTTTAAATGCATGTTCTCTCTAAATGCAGGTCAAAGTACCAGTTCCAGCAACATGCACTAAGAGAGTGTTGACAGTATTTAAGTTTTCACTACAACGAGCGTAACTCTTGGAAAGTTATGATATTATGTATTGATAATTTCAGTAATTTCAGTAACACAATAATAAAGGTTATATTTATCAAGATATGATAAACTACAATTACCAAAATTCTTCGCTTGCTAAAATGAAAACTTAAATATTCGCGTCCATATTTGCTTTCTGTAGCACTCATATTATAAATAAGTTGATTCTTAAACATTAGAGGATTGCTTTGATAAAGTTTTTTTTCAATATTTTTAGCATTTTTTTAAAAAAATACTTTGTCTTAATCAAATAGTTCAAATAAAATAATCATTTTGGTCATAAGTAATAATAATCGTGTTGACTCTAAATCCACATACTAAGTGGGAATTGAACTTCCATTGTTTAGAATTCTCTTGCAAATTATGTTGACTTAAAACCCATCAAAAAATTTGGGTTTAATGTGCAATATAAGAATGAAATGAAAAAAGGGCGTAGTAAAATGCTTATAAGTTTGAATTTTACTATCTAATCTGCATTAAGCCCTTTGATTCTTCGGTTGGTTGTGCAATGAAATATATATTAATATTATCGCCGTAACATGATAAGATATTCAACTTGGTGAAATAATACATATCAAATATCTGGCTATTCGGATACATATATTATTGGGGTAGACCTCTAACCACCAAATTTAGCTTTATTATGCAAGCTAATAGCAGAATTGAGATCATGTGACGTAATCATGAGTATTATTTTAGCCCTCCCCTTTATTATTTGTTATTATCAATTAGTGTGGGCTAACCTATACGGGCGAAAATCTTCAATTTCAACGATTATTTGGATGAGTGATAACGTTACATAAAAGAGCCAATCATTTATGCATGATTATTGAGAATAAAAGTAATTATTCTATCAGAAATTATAAGCCCGATTATGAATTGCTTATGAAATTTTGTATGCATATAACCTGGTCACTTATAAATGTTTGTACCTGATTGTGACTTAATTATTTATGAATTTTTGTGCATATGTTATCTTTATATCAGTAATCACGTTGTTTTAACTGGAAATTTTCGCCCATATTCTCTCAATATTGTTTCGAAACCTGCAACCATATATAAAACTTGGGAGGTTCGATAGTATATAGCAGAAATGGAATTGGTATATAGTTTAATTTTTTATCGGATTTGAAGGAAGGTTCAACGGTTGAAATCTTTTATATATATTTACATTAACGAATGTTCCTTATATTCACTTCCTAATTTAACACGAGTAAAACGGATTAAAAGTAATTCTTTATAAATTTGAAACAGCTGTTCTTAATACTTAGATTGATGAATGCATTATGTGTTCATTTCCTAATTTAATGAGAATAAAATGAAATTAGAAAGAAAATGTTCATGAACATGAATAACATATTTTAAATATTCTTTATATTAATTAAATTAACAGATAACATAATTAAGTACAAAGATGATTGTAAAATTTATAAACTTTAAAGCAGTAATTAAACTCATTATTTTTATTTTCAAATAGATAATTATAGTAGGGTGAATACTTTTCAGCGGAGCGTAGAAAATGATCAGATTTATAAAATGCCGTGAAAGGAATATCCAGAAAAATCTTATCTATGACTAATATTTTGACAGGACTCTGATTGGACGATAACTTGATGACGTCATTTGTTTACCAGAATTACACAGATTGGCCTAAACTATACACCCAAATAACCCTAACCTAGGCCGAATGATTGTCATGTGACATTGAGATTAGGGATTGAAATCGCTTTAGTCGACTACTATGTTTAGTTGACTAATTGGTCGACTAAACATAGTAGCTCACTATAGTCAACTAAACCGATTCCAATCCTTAATTGAGGTGTTTATTGGGTTAGCAACCCATATTAAAAGAAATTTCGTGTCACATTTATATAGGTTACTGGTACTAGTCACAATGTCATAATTGGTCGTAATTATAATGAATTTACGGCAAAAAATCTGTAATTCATTATAATTACGGAATTGCAATAACTTTACTACACCAGACATCGATTATATAAATATTTTGATGTCACCTTATATAATTAATATACCGTATTTGCGCGTAATATAATAAAGGATGCTGGGAACATGTGACCTAGTAATTGGGCGTATTACAGAAGAATATAAAAAAGAGACCTTTATTAATTTCATTTAGTTAATTTCATTAAATTAATTTCATTTAATTAATTTCATTTAATTTAATTTCATTTAATTAATTAATCTCATTTAACTAATTTTTATTATTGAATTTATTTAGCAACTCGAGAAAAAATGAAAAATACATGATGCAAAAATAGTCAAAAACCTAGCTCCGTGTGCCGGGTTGCATTCCTTCGTCAGAGAAGAAGTTTGCACCGTATGCATGGCTTTATTACTTCATCATACCCACCAGAAAATAAAAGAGGATAAGATATAAGGGATAAATATAAATATAATAATAATCATCGATTATTTTCGGTAAGTATTTAGGTGTAGGCCTATTGCAGTGACCCGCAAGGAATTTTCCTTAGGAAACGCTATACGGCAGTGACCAGCTTCAATAATTTCTAAACTTTTTTTGAGCGTATCTTTCAACTTGTTTAACGGATGGAGATATTCGTTCTAAATCATTCAACATCGACATTATGAGGCATAAATGTAATTCATACTGACAAAGCGAACTTTTCGTTCCTTTCACTTTGACTAAAAGTAGGATTTTGTGGCAGAAAGCGAACCATTCGTTTTTTTATCGAAAAATAAGGATTATTGCAAAAATATTTTATCCGTGAGTAACCATCGTATAATTGCGTTTAAATCTTGCAAAAGAGAAATCATTTGTATGGTAATGATTAATTGATGAATATAAATTAATGGTAAATGATTTTCTCACGCAATCGATTTGCGTGGTAAAAAGTAGATCGAATAGGCTTTAAAGGTAAACATTTTTAAAAAAAAATGTTGAGGAGGTTGTGTGATATATCATTAAAAAAGATATACCAAAAAGAACTTAATAGGGTACGAAAAACAAAGCACAAAACTACAAATTGAAATTCAAAGTTGATTCCATTAAACTGTACCCTGTACCCATAAATGTTAATATATGTTCAAATAATAGTAGTGATGATAAGAATGTTCAAAAGCAAGGGTATGGTGGAATGTGAATTCATTCCTTTTAGAAGGAAGAGGAATAGAGCCCTGTTGTACTCCTCTTTTCTTCGCTCAATGTGGGGTTGTTTTTTTAAAAAAAAAACAAAATTTAGAACACAGCAGTGTTCCATAACATAGAAAAAAAATAAAATTTAGAACACACAGTGTTCCACAATAAAAAAAAAACTAAAATATAGAACACACAGTGTTCCACATTAGAAAAAATAAAATTTAGAACACAAAGTGTTCCATATTTTAAAAAAAAATTTAGAACACACAGTGTTCCACAACATAATTCACGGCAAGATGCCGTGCAAATTGAAGAGTGATAATGGTATTGCTTAATTTCGATGAGATTTTGTGAGTAAATTTTCTGTTGTTTGATAAAGCGTATTATGAAATCTAAATTCAATGAGAGTTGAGGTAAAGTGACGTTAATGTAGGATCAATTTCTGTTTCGTGGTTATAGTAATAATTATCATCCCAAATCGATTTTGGACTTTGTTCAGTCTCACAATCACTAGATGATAATATTAGTTGTGGTGACGGATGAACCATGAATTCTGGAGATACCATAATGAAATCTTTTTCCACGGGCAACGTTGTACCTGAATTATTTGGACATGCGACAATTTTATGCACATCAAATCCGAGTTTATGGGCCTTTTGTGTATAGTCATGATTCAATCTTCGAAAAGCTGCCCAATTTGACATGTTTGACCTGGTTTTTTTGCCGGGTTTAGGGCCTCTCCTTTGCTGTGGATGGAAAATGCATTTGAGTCCTTTTTCAATACATCGTTTACATGGAATATTCTCCAAATAATCACATTTAACTTTAGACTTTTGACAATGACTGCAAGCTTTGGAGTTTTTAGTTTTATTAGCTTTAGATGTAGAATTGATTGAAGAACAATATAACGAATTTTGAGATGCTATATATAAAGGTAGCATTTCCAGTTCTATCACCGGCGTAGAAGGCAAGTTGTTTATTGAATGTGCTTCTGAAACCACAAATGAAGGTTGTTGATAAGAATCTTGTATCAACATTGGAGTTATCCCAACAGGCTCGTTCATATCACCGAATTCACAATCAAATAAAGTCGTCACATTACTCATACCATAGGACTCATTGTCAAAGCCCAGTGGTAATTGTAACCCTTCCGAAAAGAAGTGATTGGCTGCAAATTGGTCTGCACAGTTGAGGGCCATTTAGTCAGGGTTAAGGTTATGGTATGGGGTGATATCTTCTAAGCAAATCACCTTGTAGTTACAGCTGTTGAAATGATCATATTTATATAAACTTGGTGCTATGATATGTATACCCAACATGTGTTATGAATAAACGGAAAATTTTCATTTAAGAATTTTCTCCGATTATAAAAATACAAATTAGTAAATTTTTATCGGGCTGGAGAGTCCTTATATTGATTGTTTTCTTTCTAGCTTGGGAAATTTGAAACTTAGTAGTGATGCAGGGGAATTAGTTATGTAACAATTTTAGTATTTCACAATTTAGGCAGAAATTACATTGATATAAGTGTTTATATGACGTCAAAAAATGCAACTTCTGCATAAATTGTGGAATTACTAAAATTAGGGTGGCTAAAGCCATTTACCCATGTGATTTTTTGAAAATTTAATTAAAATTAAGGATAGAGCCAGTTTAGCATTAGGTCGGGGTTAGTTTTAAAACCCCAATATAGGTAAAATTGCCTTCCCGACATTTTTTATTAATGACCCAAGACAGGTTTAGACTGGCGTTTTTTATGTCTTGCGTGTTTTTTAACTTCTTCGGCCGATCATTGCAAACAAAAATTGATTTACACATTTGTACTGTACATGGCTTAAACCTACCATTCACGTGATTTTGCACTTACCAAATATCAATAACTCTAACACGGATTTATTTCCGATGTGATTGTTGCAGATCTCACGCTGATTGGCCAATTTATTTAAAAGTGATCGGAATTTTGGGTTTACTAAAGTTCCTATTGGTCGAATGCAAATTTTGTCTGAAATAAATCACTCGGATGGTTTAAAAATTTATGTAAAAAAGTATCAATTCGAATAATTGGTTTGTAATTGTTATTTCGTAAATGTTAATTTAAATATCTCTTATTACTCATTAATTCTAGTTCTCTATCTCTTCACATTCAAAAAAAAACACTTTGGAAGCTCTTTTTTCAGCAGTTTTTCTTGAATCGTTTCATCGAAACTGAAATAACCACATATGAGAGGACAGCCAAGTAGGTACTAAAATTTTAGCTTATTTTTTATTATTAATTTTTTTTTCGTTTTTCTTTTTAAAAAATTATTTTTTTATTTTTTTTTTAATTCGGTTTAATTTTATTTTTAAACTAGTGCGACGGATGGTGCTTTGCACCACCAATCTTATACAGAAATTTACAGTCATTGTAGTACACATAGTATGTAATTAAGTTCATGATTTCTATGTAAAAAATTTATTACAGAACTTGATAATACAATATATACTGGTCAAAATTGAATTGGTTTGTATTAAATTATTATAATTTCTACTATGATAACATTCTGTCATTAAACTATTATTTAGTAACTATAGTATAGTTAAAGTTTAGTTTATATTGATATGATCACGATTTTTGCAGAGTTATTGTAAAAAATTCTGTTACAAAACTTACTTGCCATTCCAGTTATGATAACACATTGTTGAGTTAGTTTGTATTGAAATTTTCATAATTTTTTATGATAGGAATTGTAAAAAAAAATTCTATACAGGACTTACCACTTTAGTAATCACAGTATATAATCGAGTTTGTATTTGATTTCTATAGTAAGTTGCTATAAATCTGTTTTCAAAATTATTCATTATATTCTGGTGATTGTTAGCATATATTGGAATTATTTGTAATTCTTTCATGAGCTTTTGTAAAAAATTTTATTAAAACCTTACTCATTATTCTACTAATTATAGTATGTAATTAAGATTTAGTTAGTACTGAAATTATCATAATAAAAAAAACTTAACAAAACTTATCACTATCCCAATGTTACATAATATGTAGTCAAAGTTAAATTAGTTTACCTGTACATTGGAATTATCACATTTCTGTGATAAGTTACTGTAAAAAATTTTGCTACATACTTACTCGTTATTCTAGTAATCACAGTACATGATTAGGTTAGGTTTATTAAAATTATTATGATTTTTATTAATTATTGTTGAGTCAATATTTGAATAATGTAATTTCTATTGTGACTTATAAAAACTTAGTACAACCTACTTTTTCGGTATATTGTTAAGGTTGAATTGGCTCATATTGGAATTATGTAATTTTTATCATGAGTTGTTGTAAAAAATTTTGTTGCAGAGCTTGCTCAATATTCCGTTGACTAAATTATTATTATTGTTTCTATAGAGTTAAGGTTGCATTAGTTCTGTCTTGAATTTATTACAATTTCTATTACAACTTGCTTAAATAAATATGTTACAAAACTTACTTGCTGCTTCAGTGACTACTTATGTTAATACTAAAATTTTGTGATTTCTATTATAAGTTGCTATGAAAAATTTTGTCATGAAACTCACTTACTATTCAGTGACACATAATATAAACTATCATTTGCTGAAAAAATTCTGTAAAAACTTACTTGCTATTCTGGTGGCCATAGTGTATTGTGAAAAATGAGTTAGTTAAAATTATCAGAAGATTTATTGTGAGTTATTGTAAAAATTTTGTCATGAGCTGCTATAAAAAATTCTGCTGTAAACTTAAAGTTAGTATTCGAATAATTATGATTTCAGTTATGAGTTACTGCAAAAATTCTGTTATGGGACTTACTTGCTATTTCAATGATCACAGTATATAGTTATTGTTCTTTTTTTGATTTATTCGGATTGATGAATTTTGTAGCTTTTTTCTTTTTTTGTCTGTCATATATATTTTATTCATTTGGATTGATGAATTTTGTAGCTTTTTTCTTTTTTTTCTGTGCTATATATTTTATAAATTCTGAATATAATAATTATTTTAATTGTTAGCTATTTATTTTGTTTTGATAAAAAAACAACTATAATTACAAAATAATTATTATATACAGGATATATTTATATATAAGACCACAGTTTCACAACAGATAAAAAAAAAGAAAAGTTTGCAAAAATTCATCACTTCTATTAAATTGAAAAGAGTGATAAATTGAATTGGCTTATATTGTAATTATCAAAATTTTCATGTAATTAAGATTTGGTTAGTTCGATTTGTAATATTGAGTTCTGTAATGTCATATTAAAATTATTGTAATTTCTATTGAGTTGTAAAAAATTGGATACAAAACATTATATTAGGCCACACCAACTTGATTTTTTGTTTAACATAACCCCCCCTCCTTTTAAAAATACCTATATAATATAAATAATACACATAATATACATAGAATGACCAATAAAAATCGAGTATTTAAGTCATGTGATTATTGCTAGAGTTGCCTACAAGTCGCAATTTTGCATCTTCCAGACTTATTTAACTGTAATTATTACAAGATAAGCCATATATCTGATATATTATATTACGATAGTATATTCTATTGCGATGATAAGTCGCAACTCTAGTTGTGCCATAAAAAAAGTCGTAATTAATATTTGCAGCTAATCGTTGCTAATCTTTAATTTTGTAACCGATAGATCAGTTAAAACTATAAGTACAAATCGGTTAAATCAGTGAAATTTATGCATGCACAAGCTAATGTTAAGCGCATAATCTTATCGCTTTTAATAATAGTAATCGTGATCATTATATATGTAACCATAGTAGTATAATGCAGTAAAAGGTGCGTACTATAAAAGAAAAAGAGAGTCGTGGGTTCTTTTTTCCTAAGATAATAACGGATATAAATACCCTGTCTCCGCATAACTAGGATCGTGGTTAAAATGTTGATAAGTAGAGATGTCATTAGAGTAGAGTTGGAAAAAAAAGTGTAAGAAATTGATATGAATATTACCTGGATATTGGTAAGAAAGTATTTCATTTATTCAACAAAAAGAGCTCTCTTTGTTGGATTTATATTATGGCGATTACTCAAATGGCAATTACTCATCTGTTATTTACTCAACAATAACAATGTACTTTTTTTTTCAATGCGAATAGATTCTAAATATAAAGGATTTCTATCCTTAGATGCAAATGTATGTGAGTAATTGAGTAATCTCTTCCTACTGCTGCTTAAATTATCGCTATACATATTCTAATTTGGTTAAAAATCCTTCAATGGTTAGCAACTATGTCTAGTGGCTAAAAACCTAATCTTCATGCAATATGTACCGAACTGACTATATCGAACCTCATTATAAAATAGCAAAGAACTTCAATAATCTGAAACATACCATGAAAAGTTAGAACGTATGATCAAAATGATGAATCATGCAATATGAACAATAGAAATTGAAAAAATATCGTAGTTATAAAAAAAAAAAAAAAAAAAGAGAAATAAAAGCTAACGTGGTTCCGCAATAAAAAACTTGCTCATGATTAATTTTCTCAAAAATCAAAAATGTTGTACCTTTTTGTTCAAGTTAATGAAGACGTTAAATCTATTATTTCTGAACGTGTAATGAGTATAGAGCCTACGAATAATCAATTTTTTGACCTTTTTGACGCAATTGCGTTAGGACAATATGAATATGATAATAGAGAAGTAAAAGTTTTTATTAGGCGGAAAAAATTTGAAGGTTGGTGAGAAGTAGATAATGGGTTAGATAGTGACTTAACCATGCTAGAAGTTTTAGGTTTTACACAAGTTAAATTTTGTTTTGTTCCTAATATCAATTTAGATAAAACAGCTTTAACTCAAAATGAACCAGACGCTTTTAATATTCTGATGGAAAATTCCAAACAACCTTTACTTCCTCAACATTGTAATGAGCATAACAATTATAACAAACTTTATAATGAAATTATTGATTTTTTTCGAGCTCAACAAGTTGGTTGGACAGGCGATTTACATAAAACAATAGGAAAAGAGTTCATAAATCGTCTTGCAAGTGCTCTTTGGTATATTGATCCACACCTTTCAACATTGAGTGCACGTTCATACCATCTGCCAGCCTTTTTTACACAATTGAAAACATATCAAGATGGCGAATCATACAACAAGTATTATTATACTGGTCATCATAAAAAACCCTGCTTTCTCAGCAAAAACTCTCACACCTTTCAAGCTCTCTTGAGCTTTCTATTAGTCAACCTTGGG